>BQNB010021538.1:689-51911 GCA_026074375.1 Tanacetum coccineum
TATAAATAAGAGCCCGTTTACCCATCTAGCCTATTACAACATATATTAATTTAGTGATCGAGACCTAATATAATTATGAACGAACTTCCATTGTTCGACTCAATTATTTGAGGCTAACAAAAATAAATAGCAAAACTTGATACATAAAACAATCTACACGATGACACATCATCGACCTCAATTCCTGCCCCTGAGACCTTATGGCCAAGGACGATTCCTTCCATAACCATGAAGTGGCACTTTCCCCAGTTTAACATAAGGTTGGTCTCCTCACATTTTTTTAGCATCTTTTCAAGGTTCTTTAGGCAGTGGTCGAAGGAATTACCGAAGGTTAAGAAATCATCCATAAATACCTCCATGCTATCTTCGATAAGTTCGTGGAATATGGTTGTCATACAGCGCTTAAAGGTTGCTAGAGCATTGCATAATCTGAAAGGCATTCGTTTGTATGCAAAGGTTTCGTAAGGGCAGGTGAATGTGGTTTTCTCCTGTTCCTCTGAAGCAATAGGAATCTGGAAATACCCTGAGAATCTGTCTAGGAAGCAGTAGTATTTGTGCCCTGCTAGGCGTTCGAGCATCTGATCAATAAACGGAAGTGGAAAGTGGTCTTTTCGAGTTGTGTTATTCAATTTATGATAGTTGATACATACGCACCATTTGGTGACCATCCTTTGTGGGATGATCTCATTTTTCTCATTCTTTACTACGGTCATTCCTCCCTTCTTCGGAATAACCTAGACAGGACTCACCCAAGGACTGTCGGAGATGGGGTAGATTAATCCTGCATCAAGGAGCTTTATGACTTCCTTCTTTACTACCTTCTTGATGTTTGGGTTTACTCGTCTTTGAGGATGGACACTTGGTTTAAACTTGTCTTCCATGAGAATTTTATGAGTACAGAAGGATGAGTCAATCCCTTTTATGTCCACAATACTTCAGGCGATTGCCCCTTTATGATTCTTTAGAACCTCAAGAAGCTTGGCTTTCTCGACGGTAGATAATGCGGAGGAGATGACTATTGGGAGTTTGTTGTTTTCCTGGAGGAAAGCGTACTCAAGGTGTTCGGGTAATTCATTTAGCTCCAGTTTGGATGGTTTAATGCTTGAGGGTTTCAATCGATTCTCCGAGGCCTTCCACTCGAGTGGCTCGACCGGCTCTGCCCAGGGTAGAAGGAAACTGCTTGCACTTTGTTAGAATCTTCCTTTTCTTCTACTTCAGCCCATTTTCCGTCATGATCGACCGTGTCAACCCATTGTTCTTTGACAAGCTTAGCGGTGTAATCCACGCAATAAAGATAATTGTCTCAGGAGTGTTTGGGTTTCATGGATTTCCCAATGTTGAAGGTGACGGTTTCACTACTCTCAAACTCAACTTTCCCTCGTGAACGTCAATTACAGCCCTTGTTGTGGTGAGGATGGGCCATCTTAAAATGATCGAGACTAGCTCGTCTTAGTCCATTTCAAAAACTATGAAATCAACTAGAAATATGAACTTACTTACTTTTACCAATAGATTCTCGCAGACCCCAATGGGGTATTTGATAGATCGATCAGCCAGTTGAATACTCATTCTGGTTGGTTTTAGTTTAGAAATCCCTAATCGTCGAAAGAGAGAGTGCGACATAAGATTGATACTTGCCCCTAGATCAGCCAAGGCGTTCTTTACTACCAGGGGTCCGATAATACATGGCAGTGTGAAGCTTCCTGGGTCTCTTTCTTTTTGGGGCAAACTCCTTTGGATGATAGCGGAACATTCCTCATTAAGCTTTACTGAGGAGGCCGCTTTTTCAAGGTATTCCTTATGTGAAAGGAGATCCTTTAAGACCTTGGATCCCTTTGGCATGTGGATCATAGCTTCTAGGAATGGCAAATTGATATGAATCTGTTTGAATATTAAGAGAAGCCACTCATCTTGGTCATCCTTTTTCTGCTTCTTCACTCTGGATGGAAAGGGTAGATTTGATGACTTGGAGGGTTGGTAAAAAATGGATGGCCAGGGGGCAGGCTCTTCATTATGTATAATGCTTGGTTTTGCGCCCTCAAGTCCTTCTTTTTTGGTTGCCCTTTCAGTTTGGTTGGCAGGTGTCGGTTTTGAAGGAGTCGAGAAAGGGGGTCTTGAGTGCTAACTCCTAATCTAGTTGTTATGGAAAAAGTTGGTGCTTCAGGTTTAGGAGTTTCGCTTTTCTCGATTGCGGATAGGATTTGGGAGAATTGTTCATGTATTTCCTTACGGTGCTGGTCAAGCATCTCTCATATCCCTTTCGTGTGGGATTTTTTTTCGAGCATAAAGTTGGTGAGCTCGTCTTTAAACTTACTTCTAACAAACCATTCGGAACCATCCTGTCCTTTTTCTTTACGTTTGCTATTCCCCTATGGTGGGGTGTTTTTGTTCTAATAGAACCTCAGAAGGGAAGGATCATAGTAGATGTCTCCCCCGGATAAGTATAACTGCTCGACTGGGTTGTTCTGTCTGCATTCATCGGCCTCGTGGGATCCTCTACAGTAGTCTCAAATTATGTAGGGGTTTTTCAACCCAAGCTCTCGAGTAGGTGTTTTGAGGTAGGAGATTTGGATGCAGGCCCTTTTTAGACGCCCCTTGAATGTAGGTTGCATTGCCTTCGAAATGGAGGAAACGTTCATGGATGGCAACAGGTCGTCCCACATATTGTCTTGGTATTAGACGTATTCTTCAATTCAATTCCACCCATCTTCTTTGGTGAGAGAGTTGAAGAGAAATTGAGCGAATTAATCGAGTTTTCTATGGTTGTCCAGAGATATGTTACTGTGAAAGATTTGTACCAGAAGCCATTTTTATATCCCATGATGAGGGACTTGTTTGATTAGGTTCTAGAAATGGATCCAGTCGCTTTTGATGGATTCGTCGTCCCCTTGTTTGAATTAGAGGATTAAGTCTCTAAGGGACGAGGTACGTCCTGCTGGAAAGAAGTAATCAAGGAATCGTGATACGAGCTGATCCCATGTCGTGATTTGAGTGAGGGAATTTTGTCAAACTATTCTGCCGCTTTTCCTTTGAGCGTGAAATAGAAGAAGCGTAGCCTAGATGTATCCCTTATGGCTTCATCAGCTTGTATGTTATCGATGATACTTAAGTATTGCTTAACATGACGGAGGGGGTCCTTGCTTCTCAATCCTTAGAACATGTATGTTCCTTGAACTAACAGGATGTGGCATGAGTCAACGATTCTTCCTATCTGTTCGGCTAGGAGGATGATTGTGTTTTGGAAACCAGAGGAATTAGGGTGAGAATTTTCATGTAAGGTTTTGGGAAGGATTGGCGATTTGGCTCCAGTGTTGTTGGAAGAGGATGCTTCATCATCAAAGAGGTTTCTTCCGGCTATAGCTATAGATTCGTTTTGTTGTATACGCCAGGGGGCTCTCCTAAGCCTTCAGAATTTTCTTTCGGGTTCGTTAAAGGGTTTTGTTAACCTCTTAACGGTGCTACGTGTCATGGTGACAGTTTTACAAAACAGATGACACAAAGAAAAGATAGACTACAAAAAAGCTAATATACGGAATTAAAATCTCACTTAAAAGGATTCAAGTGAGTAGAACTAGGTTAAACTATGATCGAAACCTAACTATTCCCTGGAAGCGGCGCCAAAAACTTAATGTGCGGTAGTCGCAAAGACTTCAACACGAAGTTTTACAACTTCCTATGCAGTGTACCTAATCGTTGTAGTGTAGTATAGGAAACACTCGGGGGTTGTTATCGTTCTCTAGGGGAATAGGTTGGGAAGGCTTGATCACGGTCTAACAGAATTCTAGGGGTGAAGAGAAGAATCTTTTTGTGTTTTTATATTTTATGAAGGTACATAAATTTATGGTTTAAGAGGTTGGTTTGTTTAACTAATAACTAAACTAATTATAATCTAATCTACTGGTGATAACCTTATGACAAACAAATGTATTTACCTAATCATGCACTACTCCTCAGATTGCTTCTTCTAGATCCATTGCTTTGTCACACTTGTGATAATCTATGTAAGTATTTCCTAGGTCATAAACGAATTACACGAACCCGTCGTCTATTTAATATTTCGTTAAGGCAACGCACAAGTAAGGTAGTATGAAGACTATTACAAGGCCTCTAAGAGTATATTAAATTCATGTGAAATAACTTAAGAGGGATCAACCATATAATCGGTAAGGTAGTAGGAAGACTGTTACCAATGGTATCCTTTCTACACTACTCGTGTTTCCCTAGACATATCAACAGCAATACAGACAAAAGCTGGCTTTCTAAAGCCTAACACGCACATTCATCAACAAGAAGCAACATCAAAAGGATCTACAACCTAAGTTTCATGCAATCATAGATAAATACAAAGGAGGGTTTAGCCTCGCATGTTATAAAGAAAGCAAGAAGATAAATCAATCAAACAACACATAAACATATTAAATGATTAATGATAAATAACCTTACTTGATTAAAACATGGATTCAAGGTAGTACAATAGGGTTTTGAGGCCCTAAAAACGACCTACAAAGCTGCTAGAATGACTAGGGTTCGTCTCCCTAAGTTTATACAAAGTTACACACTTAAAACCCTAAAAACAGTTTTATATTTATAGAGCTATCGACTCGACAGCGTCGCTTAGAAACCCTAACATCGTCGCCACATAGATGATTCTAGATCCTCTTTAAGTCGGCCACGTCCTGACGTCGTTACAAAATTCTTAACGGCGTCACTAGATACATCAGGACGGTGTTGCTTTATGCCTATGACGCCGTCTCCAGCCATTGTATTCATAAATCTTCAAGAGATTTGGTGTAGGTCCGCAATCTTGTCCGTTTCTTCTCTAAATGAGCCTAAATCATGTGCATTTTATCCAAAAGCCATCTAAGTGCTAAAAACCTAGAAAAAAAACAATTAAGCACGTAATTTGGGCATATTTTCATGATTTAGGGGGTTAAATGACCCCGAAATAGTGTATAAATTGACACCTCATCAGTGATTCACAAATCCAGAAAGATAGAGGATGATGTAACACACTGTATTCAAGCAGGCTGGCTGAAGTGGAGAGCTGCCATAGGAATCATGTGTGACAAGAACGTCCCTCTAAAGCTAAAAGGAAAATTCTATAGGGTGGCAATTCGACCAGCTATGTTGTACGTGTCAGAGCGTTGGCCGTTAACAAAGGTCTAAGCAAATAGGATGGAGGTTCCAGAAATGAGGATACTAAGGTGGACTTGTGGTAAGACCTTACTAGACATGATCCTGAATGGAGCTTTTTAAAGAAATCTCTAAGTTGCGACTATCGTCAACAAAATGAGAGAAGGACGATTAAGATGATTTGGGCATGTCAAAAGGAGACCCTAATCAGCACATGTTAGGAAGGTGGAGTCTATTACCGTCGATGGCATGAGAAGAAGGGGCAGACCTGTTTGGATGTGCTCATGTCATACGGATATTTATACGGCTAGAGATATGTGAGCCTACGGGGTCACACACATATACACTTAGATATCATTCTATTAGTATGTATAATAATATAATTGTATATTTATTATATATATTAATATACTAACGGTAGAATACTAAACGATCGTTAATTAGTTCATTTATGAATAATTAACTATAAGGTTTTTAATTAATGTGTAATTAAATGTAATTCTACATTAATAATTGTAAAAGTCAGAAAGTTAAACCAAAGGGGTGTCTGGGTGGGTTTTGACGGCCAAGGCCCAAGGGGAGGCGTTTATGAGTTTTGTGATAGCTTTGGCCCTGAGCTAAGTAAATTAGGGATGCCTTGATTCATCTAGTATATATAGAGGGGTCCTTAGCTCATTATTCTCGTCCCATTCTTCTCTTCTTACTCTTGTTGGTCGAACAAAACAAATATCCTACGAAGGGAACTCTAGTTTTGACTAACGTTGTAGTATTCTTTGCTCGTTGGTTCGTGAACTAGCGTTCGGGTGATATTGGTTAACGTGTAGTGTGGATACACATAGAGGTTGCTTACTTTAGCAACTTGAAGGGTTTCGTTTTCGCATGGTTTAACACACGTGTGTGTTTTCAAGAAGCTCTCAGTTTATTCACTAACTTGATTGCTAGAGGTATGTTTTTTCGTTTATGTTTTTATGTTAATTATAGTTACTATATGTGTTTATTTCTGTTGCGTAGCTCATAGAATATTATGTGTAATATTAGGTTATTAGATAACCATTTCAAACACTGGCATCACGAGCCGCTCATATAGCTTTATAATTACATAAAAAAACAGTAAAAACGCATATTTGTGATGTTTTTCTTGCTTTTTATGTTTGATCCCGATTATGGTTTTATTTTGTGAAATAAATACTCCTAAGAGTCACCTAAAATCTGGAAAAATAAATATGGTTAGGTTTTTTACATGATCTGACATGCTTATTATGTTGTTTGGTTTATAATTTGCGTTTTTTTGACTTATTGTTGCTTATTTATTTTTATAAATTGTTAACCATGTGTTTAAGTGCATGTAAACCATGGTTCATTAAGCTTAATATGTCTATTATGCATGCTTAATTATGTGGTACGCTTAAAACCTTGATACGTGATTAATTATTTAATTGCAAAAGCGGGGAAGACTTTTGTTGTTTTCTTGTTTAATTACGTATATTGGTTATATTTAGCATGATTAATTGTTTGAATTGGTTTTGATTTTGATATATATGTGGCGTTTATATATATATATATATATATATATATATATATATATATATATATATATATATATATATAGATATGGATGGGATCATGAGAAAATCTAATTTCGTTGGAAAACCCAGAAAACCCAAGAAAAACCTCAACAATTGCCCTTAAAAAACCAAACATATGCCCTATTTTTTCAGGATAAAAAGTGTTTTTTCAGGCAAATATGGCCTCGAATTTACTTCTGTAAAAACCCTAAAAAAACCAAACAGATGCCCTAAAAAATCTTTTGTATAGCCTGAAAAAATTAGGGCATCTGTTTGGGTTTTTGAGTTTTTTTATAGAAATTATATCGAGACCCTATTGCTGAAACATCTCATTTTTTAGTCTGAAAAATTTTAGGACCATTCTGTTTGGTTTTTTTAGGGTATTTGTTTGTTTTCTGAGTTTTTTGGGGTTTTCTATGCAATATAGGTTTCTTCCCTAGAATCCAATCCTCTATTTATATATATAATATATATATATATATATATATATGGTGAGGTTATTGTAAAAAGTTACAAATAGTAAAAAGTATGGGAATGATTTTTAGCCATTGGATGTGAGGTATTAATGAGATTAAATTGTGGTATTAATTACATACTTGACACATAACAAACTTGATACATATATGACCACCTCCAGCGGATGTTGACACACTATTTTAATACGACTATTATTGACATACATGAATTTTTTAGCTAACAATGTTGACACGCTTGCACATAATTTCTTATAACTGACACACAATTGACGCATTTTCACATGATATTAATGACACATAAATGAATTCTCCTACCATTTAATCATTTTTATCCAATCCTTTCCTATTTGAACCAACTCTCTATTATTTAAGTGCTTGTGTGTGTCTATATAATATTATATTATATATATATATTTATATTATTATATATTATATATATATATATATATATATATATATATATATATGTGTGTGTGTGTGTGTGTGTGTGTGTGTGCAAAAATGAGTTTTCAAAAATTAATATGGACTAAAAGCACTCGATCAAAATGCTTATTGTATATATATTGATATGTACACTTTGCTAGATCGTGTTGCGATATACGTAAACTTGTTAATTCTTGCAACATTCTATAACACAGGGGTTTAGTGGTTTCCGAAAGGGAACCCGCGACGAAACAATGCAAGAATAAACATTTTTACATAAACCTTTTAACAATATTAAAAGTGTGTTCTAATTATTACTAGGATTGGATTATTTTCCATAGGGATTTAACCTTATCCGTAGTAATCTTACTTATAATTGGAAATATTGTAAACATGGTAACCCTAATTTTATAAATCACATGTGGATTATAAAATATATGGGATGTGTTTTATATAGAAATTTTAAAACAAAAATGGAAATGTTTTAAAAATGCTAGTATTATAAGGATGTATGCATGATTCCTTATACACGATTTTGTTACACTTGTTTTTATCAAAATATCTATACCCTAAAATTAAGTCACTTACCAGCCAAGTACAAAATCACTTGAGTTTGTTTTTTACTCTAAAACAGTCTTAGGTGAATTGCAAAACAAGGTAATATAACAATCGTATGGTCAGACCTAAGACTGTATAATTATTGATTTTGTATTGGACGACTTATATCAAGTATGGTTGGTCAGACCTTCAACTCGAGGCATACGATGGGGCAAAACATGCCCACTTAACAATGTTATTCTAGATAACGTTGCCTTGGTCTCGATATTATAATTCTGAATTATGATGCCTTGGGCCCATAAAACCTAAGAGTTGCACATGTTGGTAATTATCACCCGTTGATTACCTTTTGAGTTTACCAATTCTAGTAGATCAACTACATTAATGGTAGAAGGTCAAGTTGGATTTAGACTCTTGTTAAAATTAATTGTTTATTTTTTATAAACATGGGTAGTTAATTTTTTAAGAGATTATTATCGATAATACTAATATTTTTTAAACTTTTAATTATTTTGTAGATGGCTGCTGCCCAAAACATATACAATTCGACTCTCAGGCAAATTCTACAAAGTGAGAAACTTACTGGACCAAACTTTATGAACTGGCATTGGAACTTAAGAATTTTTCTTAGGTCCGAGAATAAGCTGGTTTATTTGGAACAACCTTTGATACCTTTTCCTTTACATGTTACATCTCAAGCTACGCGTGATGCTTATGACGCATTGTTTGACGCGCAAAATGAGGTGGCATGCCTTATTCTTGGTAGTATGTCTCCTGATCTTTAGAGGGCTCTTAAAAATTACAAGGCATATGACATGATCTAAGAACTTAAGACTATGTTTGAGGAACAAGCTAAGTAGGAACTGTTCGAAATAGTCAAAGCATTCCATACATGTAAACAGGAATATGGTAATTTTGTAAGCCCTTATCTCTTGAAGATGAAATGCTACTTGGACCCACTGGAATGCCTTGGTTACCCTATGCCTGTGAGTCTTATCTTGAATTCTCTTAACAAGGACAATGACCAGTTCATTCAAAACTATAATATGCATAGCATGGGGAAGATGATAGTTGAGCTACATGTTATGCTCAAGCTACATGAGAAAGACATTCCTAAAAAGGTTGAAACCCATGTTGTACTTGCTATAAGGGAAGGTAAGATCTAGAAGGACAAGAAGAAACCACAAGGGGCAAAGGGTAAGGACAAGAGAAAGACTAAGCTTGCTTATGCTTCTAAGGCCAAGATCTCACCGCCGCCTAAGAGAAATAATCTGGAAAAGGACTCTGTCTGTCACCACTGTAATGAGGTGGATTACTGGAGGAGGAACTTTCCTACCTACCATGCTGAGTTGAAGAAAAGAAAGAATGCTAGCGGGGTAAGTACTTCAAGTATCTTCACTATAGAACTCTATGCTTTTCCTAATAAATCTTGGGTATATGATACGGGTTATGTAACTCATATCTATAACACTTCGTAGGGACTTAGAGAAAGCAGGAAGTTGAAACATGGAGCTTTGAGTCTGTACGTGGGCAATAGAATACGTGCAGCCGTTGAAGCTATTAGGAGTTTTGATTTAGTTATTCCTAGTCGTTTAATAATTGTATCACACAACTAACCTACTATTACTAGGGGTGTTGTTTCAATTTCTTGTTTAGTTGACAATGGTTATATTCATACATCTACGAATTATGGTATTTCTGTTTCAAAAGATAATGTGTTTTATTTTAATGTAATTCCATGTGATGGTATTTATGAAATAGATATACATAATATTTATCCAATTGTTAGTTCTATTTATAATGTTAGCAATAAAAGACCCAAACTTACGTTGAACTCTACATATCTATGGCATTGTCGTATTGGTCATGTAAACAAGAAGCGCATCAAAAAGCTTCAGTGTGATGGGAACTTGCAACCCACTCACGATGAATCACTTGAGAAATGCATATCTTGTATATATAGGAAGATGGCGCGTAAGCCTTTTCCACATCAAGTGGAAAGAGCTAAAGATCTTTAGGACTAATACACACTTATATATGCGGCCCTTTTAGAACTGTGTCAAGAGAAGGTGCTAGTTACTTCATAACCTTTATTGATGATTTCAGCCGTTATGGTTATGTTTACTTAATGAAACATAAACATGAGGTATTTGAAACATTTAAGGTTTTTCAAAATGAAGTTGAAAATCATATCGGTAAGAAAATCAAAGCTATTTGATTTGATCGAGGAGGCGAATACTTGAGTCATGAGTTTGTTAATCACATGAAAAGTTGTGGTATCGTATATCAACTTACTCAACCTCATACACCACAACATAACGGGATGTCTGAGAGGAGGAATCGAACTTTACTTGATATGGTTCGATCCATGATGAATCTAACAACTCTGCCAAAGTCCTTGTGGGGATATGCTCTCGAGTCTGCTGCTCACATACTCAATATGGTTCCAACCAAGAAGGTTGATAGGATGCCATATGAAACATGGCCTGGAAAAGCTCCTAAGGTGTCCTACTTAAGGGTTTGGGGTTGTGAGGCACTCGTGAAACAAGACACGCCTAACAAACTTGATTCCAAATCCATTTAGTGTATCTTTGTAGGACACCCAAAGGAAACGATGGGTTAGTACTTCTATTATCTACTTGAGAACAAGATTTTTGTTAAAATGCTGAGTTCTTTGAGAATAGTCTCACATTACAACAAGCAAGTGGGACTCACAGATTACTTGAAGCGAGTGGGAGTGATGTAGGACTTGAATTTATTCAAGATGATACACAACATTCTAAAAATACTAGCGAAAGACGCGATGAGGTCGAACCTGCTGAGGTCGAGCCCCATAGTGTGGAAATTCCTATTCATAGATTTGGAAGCATATCTTAAGCACCTGATAGATATGGTTTCTATGTTGATGCCGAGGAGCATGAATTAGGGGATTTTAATGAACCTCCTAATTACAAAGCTGCATTATCAGATCCTGAATCTGACAAATGGCTTAATGTTATGAAAACAAAGATGCAATCCAAAAAAGATAACCAAGTCTGGAGTTTGGTTGATCTTCCTCCTAATGGTCGAACTGTTGGGAGTAAATGGCTTTTCAAGAAAAAGACTGACATGGATGACAATGTACACCTTTAAAGCATGCCTAGTAACAAAAGGCTATACCCAAACCTACAGAGTATATTATGGGGAAACCTTCTCTCCTGTTACAGACATTAGAGCTATGAGGATTCTTTTAGCCATAGCCGTATTCTATGACTATGAGATTTGGCAGAAGGATGTCAAAACTACCTTTTTGAATGGTCACCTAAGCGAGGACGTATATATGGTGCAACCTGAGGGGTTTGTGGATCCAAAACATCACATCAAAGTATGCAAACTGGAACAATCCATTTATGGATTGAAACAAGCATCTAGAAGCTGGAATAAGAGATTTGATGTGGAAATCAAAAAGATTGGTTTCACTCAAATTCCTAATGAGCCATGTGTATATCTCAAAGCTAGTGGGAGTAATGTTGCATTCCTAGTCTTATATGTCGACGACATATTAATCATGGGAAATAACGTTACAATGCTGCAAGATGTTAAGTCTTGGCTTTGTTAGTTGTGGAAACTAGAAGGCGGGTTGAATAGTTTACCGGTTAATTGACGTTTTAAAATTTTGCTTCTAAAAATATTAGATTCGAGTATATGCTAGATCAACCAACAATATGAACAACTAATAAATCTAACTACTTGCAATTCAATCATAATATAAACAATAAATGAGAAGTATAAGTAAGAGATAAGAGATAGAACAATCAAACCACAACACCGAGATTTATAGTGGTTCAGCTACGAATCTCTTCTTTGCACTACTCTACTCTCCGAGTATCCGACTCAAGATTTCACTATGTCAACAAGATCCCTTTAGGCGGAGAAAACCGTTTACACGTCGCTTATCTTGATTTTTGACACTAAGCTAAATGTCGAGTCCTAATCTTAGCTAGAACCAATCTACCACTTTACTAGTGTATTTTAAAGACTAAAATACTAACCAACACACAATCAACACTTTTAGATTTATACACTATCCGGATCTACACAACTACACAAGAATGAAAATATAGATGTTGGATCTTAAAAGAAGATATAAGGAAATCACTAATCTAGAACACTTTGTTTCTTGGCGAATGCGAGTGTTCTTCTCTTGCACTTGATATAAGGAGGAAGAAGAAGAGATTGGATCACTTAAAACAAGATTAAACTAGTTAGTGATCAAGAATTTTAAAGAGAGAAATAAGATTTTAGTGAGAGAAAGAATACTAAAAATTATATGCAAAGAGGTCTGAAATCTGCAAAGGAATAGTGCGTTATTTATAGCCAAGAGAGGATAACGTCCACTGGGGGCGGTCCTGGCGGTCTCAGATATATCTGGGGGCCGTTCTACTATCAGGGGGTCGCCCCTAGGTAGACGCTCCTCTTTTTGCCTTTTAGTGGGGAAGTTAATATCTGGTTTAGAAACTTCCATTTTTGGGGAGAAAACCAGATTTTGAATTTTTATAATTAATTAATTCATTTTTTAATAAATAAAAATATGTTGTATATTTTTATTTTTGTTAAAAGGGTTTAAATACATTTCTAGAAATGTCATGTTTAAGAAAAAATATTTTTTGATCACTAAGCATGTTTAATGATTTGTTTATACATACCTTAAGTGATTTACGTCGAAATAGAAATTTATGATTAATAACGTGTAAACGTTTATTTTTATCGTAGACATTTTTACATTTTGTCATCTTCAAAACGTAGAGAGGTCAAAAAATATAAATAACGTTTTTAAACATTATTTGTATTAACAATCTCTCCCTTTTTGATGATGACAAAATATAAGCTCATTTTTCATAAAAATAAAATTTGCTAGTTATTAATGAGTTTTAATCCATTTCTCCCCCTTTTTGTCGAATTCAAAAAGTTAGATCATCGAGTAGAGAAGAGAAAGAAATCGACGATGCTAAGGCTCCCCCTTGATGTATACTCCTCCTCGTTTGGGGCTCCAAGGGATCGAGCTTGTGGAATCTTGCTACAAAACCGAGTTAGAAGCACAAGTGCAAAATATATTTCTAACTAGTAGCAACATTATGACAAATATATAAAGATATGGCGAAAAGGAGTAGCTAACAATTATGCATACAAATCACCCATTATAAAATAAATCCATTCATTCATAATATTAAAAGAAATTCATACACGAAAGCATGAATTTTTACAAAACTAAGATTCAAGATAGTAGACATAACTACAATAATACGATAAACACTACATAAAACCTAAGTGATTATTGATTCATAGAGGATGACTTAAGCAAAAGGTAGGGTTAAAAATTATTAAGGTGGAGAAGGTGAGGCGATAGCGGAAGTGAAAAGATACTCAATATGAGAAAACATAAAATGCATCTCATTCCTAAGAGAAAGAATGAGATTGCGGTTGTGAAAATAACATAGACAATTTGTTCCATGATAGTCAAGTATATTAAAGTAGATAGTATGACACATGATAGGTGGTTGAGGTGGTGGTGGTGGTGGTAAATGTGGTGATGGATGTGATTAAGAGGAGTAATTGGTGAAAGTGAGAGAGTAATATCCAAGGAAGGATGACTTTGGAGTGGAATTAGATTTGAGGGTCTTGAAGGAGCATCCAATATGTCATCAAGAAAAGGGCTAGTTGGTTGAGGAGATGGTGTGTTCCTTAAAGAAGGAGGTGAAGAGTGTGGTTTTGATTCAAATGAAAATCAAGTAGTACCAAAAGTAGATGATGTGTCTTTGGTTGATGGAGTTTTTAATGGTGCATTTGGTGGAGATGGAGATGAGGATTTTGCTATAGGAGAAGGTGTAGTAGCATCATCATATTCTTGGGTTAGGTCCATAAATAGTTTTATAGGTGGAATGATGGATAGTTTGATCCTCTTGGAAGGATTGGATGATGAGGCTTGGGTAGAAGCCATATAAGGAGAAGAAGCAGAAGAGAAGTTTGGTGAAGATGATGAAAAAAGTGAGGAGGATGATTATTTAATCAAGGTGAGGTGGATTAATTTTGAATTCATGGTTATAGTGAGAAATTATTCCAAATAATGTTTAACAAAATAAAGAAAGACAGTTAGGTCTAAAAGAGAGATGGTCAACCGCACATGAAATCAGAAGAAAACAGTAAAAATCTCGTGACTTCTGATGGCGGTCCTGTAAATAGGGGCGGTTCAACATATATATTTGGAGCCCGCTTGCTATTTATGAGGGTCATTTTCTGGAAGTGACGAATTTTTCCCATTTTTTCCAGACTGTCAAACCTGTGTAGAAATAAAATAGAGGTGCCTTTTTTGCAGCCAATCTTATTTCCTCAAAAATCTTCTAAGGTGATAACATTAAATAATTAATACTTTTTGGTGGCAAAATACCCCCTAAAATACCTACAAATGTTTCACTAACACTAGAAAATGAGATATTTTCTGTTATTTTGTAGTTTTCAGGTAAAATACAGGAAAGTGACAAGAAACAAGGGAAAAAGGACTTAAAGTGTAAATTCTGAAGTGTGTTGCGGCGTAACACCAAAAATGGTTACGCCGTAACATAAATTAAACAAATATGAAGAACATGGAAGACTTTACGGCGTAACACCATATCTAGTTATGTCGTAACCCTATATTTGGAAGGAAATCTTGTCAAAGTTATCGTTACGGAGTAACACCTTATCTGGTTACGCCGTAACCATAAAGATCCATAAATATGGAATGAACATCACGTACATATGGAAGTTATATGAAGGTTACGGCGTAAAACCATATCTGGTTATGCCATAACAGCTGCTTAATTATGGAATGCCTTGTAAGTTGGTTATGGTGTAACACCTTTATTGGTTACGCCATAACAGGTACGATATCTATAAATAGAGGCCTCATTCAAGCTATTTCGACATCACTTCCTCCACAGCCAATTGGAGAGGCGACAAAGGCTTCCAACCTTTGAAGAATTCCACCTGGAGTAAAGAAGATCACACTTGACTTACTTTTTGTATTTAATCTTTCAAAATACGAATCCTGTAAGAATTATGAATTTTCAATATATGATTTCTTCTATCTCTTACTGTGTTTCCGTTACCATGAGCGGCTAAGCACTTAAAGTGATGGCCTAGTTATGAATCTACTTTTGTTATGATTGTTATTATGGTTTCATCAGATATTCCTTGACTATCGTGTAACCCTGGGTTTTGGTAGTACGAGTGGTTTGGACTTAGCTTGCCCCATTAATAGATTACCTTGTCATGATGGGATCCAATGGGTACTAGAGAGGATCACTAACTCCTTACCTGGTGTAGGAACTGACCGGTCACTGCACTTATCACTCGATACTTAAAAAGCACAGGAACTCTTTCAGAGGGGGTTAATAATCTTAATAGGTTATTAGATATGTTTTGGGAATAGTTAGATTAATCGCCTGCCTACCTGGATAACTACCTCCCCAGATGATTCGGACTGATTCGGAATCGCCATGAAGTATAGGATGACTATATATGCACATTCCATGTCTATCGACGTAGATAACCGTAATTAAACCATATAGTTTGACATTGCACAGGGAAATGTATTCATAACAATAGTACATTTAAACCCACCCTAATACAACTAATAAATTAAAGTAACTGGGTTAGCACGTTTTCTCTTTGACATTCTATCCTTTATACTTTAGTTATTTATTTTATTGTTTTTCTACTTTATTTCAAATCTATCTAAAAAACCATTTTCAAAATGTAACATTTCAAATTAAAACTAATTACAACTTAGCTCTTGGGAGGTGAGTTCATAGCCTCACTTTTAAATCTCTTGAATGTTTTCATAAACCCGTGAGGGGGATACATGCTATAAACTATGAATACAAGTGTTTTCTAAATATATGCTATCATATTATTGCTTGTGATCTAAGTCACTTTATGCCAAAAGACCCTCATTATCATGGACCATTAATCACTTGCGAGTGAACGCGAATATTGTGGATAGATCTATCGGGATTGACGAATCCCGTTTGTGTTAGCCGGATAGGTAACCAAACGCACTATATTTGAATCTCATAGGTATATGGCAATTACCTACACCGGGGGCCATTATCTTTATATATATATATATATATATATATATATATCACAGCAATTTGGGTATATATATACACCAGTCAGTTTGTGTGCCATGAGCTTAGACGCAATACTATAAACACTGCTTTTATAATAATTGTACTCATTACAATTATCACTTATGATGACTTGTATTCACACTATTTATCATAAACCTATGAATTTCACTCAACCTTTGTGTTGACTCTTTTTAGCATGTTTATCTCAGGTAACTAAAGCAATTTATGGCACGGAGTGGCATGGACCGAAGATGGCTAAACTGTTATCATTCAACTTTATGTTTTCCTGTAGATTTTGGGACCTCCTTTTGTAAAACTCTGATGAATAAATGAATGATAACTAATTTTTTCCAAAACGTCTCTTTTGAGTCGTTTTCTATGATTATGACTGTTGTACTATGAAGTAATACCCCAGATTAGCTTCCGCTGCTATATTTGTCAAAATGGGGGTGTTACATGAAACCATAGTTTGACATTGCACATGGAAATGTATTCATAACAATAGTAATGAAGTAACTAGGTTAACACGTTTTCTCTCTTGATATCTCCTGTCCTTTTACTTTCCGTTATTTATTTTATTGTTTTTCTATTTATTTCAAATCAATTATAAAAACCATTTTCAAAACGTGACATTTCAAATTAAATCTAATTACAACTTAGCTCTTGGGACGACCTCAGATTTCACATTCTATACTACCCACGATTGGGTTCTTTGCCTGTTAGTGCGTCATTAGGTAGATCGAGTTTTATAAATTTAAAACTTGATAAAAATATATTTTAAAAGAAAATACGCATCATAAGGCTATCTAACTTTCAAGTATGATTAACTAGCTAATTCAATTGAAGAAATCAAACATAGACATGAAAGGATAAATAGCTAGGCATGCATGGCAATTTCATAAATATCAAGTCAATAAGCAAAATAATCCAAAATAGCATGCAAATAAGTTCGAGGATGATAAAATTGAATGATCATCCAAGGAAAACCACATTGCCAAAACTAAGTACCAACTAGCCTACCAAATAACGTTAACCAACTAGCCTACCAAATAACGTTAAGTATAAATATCAAAGCATAGCAAATGCGAACATACTTCTAACAAGTTTAAATACGTACTAGTCATAAATAAATTTGTTTTTGGCAATTTTCCACATTCCTCACTTCTTCTTTCCCCTCAACAAATTTTTGATAGCTTTTCCAATTGACCTCAGCCCGTTCTGGTGCTCATCTCGTAATTGGACTTGACAGTTTAGAATTTTGGTTTGGCGAATGAAGAAGGCTTCCATATTTGGGTCATTATGAGGTGGGTTTGAAAAGACTTGTGGAACATCATTTGACAAAGAATTGAAAAAATGAGTGGGAGAAGGAGTGCTTGCACGAGATGTACCTTCGTCATTTCCATCATTATCATCATCGATGTGATGAGAGGAGGATGGTTGACCGAAGGCGGATAAAGAGGAAGCGGAAGTAGAATGACGACCTCTTTTCGTGCTATAATCCTTTCGCGTCTTTTGCTCATGTTGAGTGGCGAAAGGATACATGACACGATCATAAAAAATATATCGATCATTTGAAAACTCAGGATTATTTAACTTGACATGATTAAACAAGCGAGTTAATAACATACTGTACGGTAGAATTAACCGAGCTTGTTTTGTGGCCAACTCCATTCGTTTTGCAACGAAGAAAGCAAGATTGTAGTTTGATACAATAAAGCATATGACAAAGACACGTCGGGACATGATCCCGGTTACCACCAAGAAAAAAGACATTTTTACAAATTATGTCGACCCAAGTCTTCATAATTTGTATGATTTTATGAGTTAAGATTTGATTTTCCTCAACATCAATGACTTGATCATGACGGATACGAGTTAAGAGATCCTCCCTTTCAACTTGAACATATAGTTTTATTTCATCGAGAGTAGGAGGAGTAGTTTGATAGAGACCACTCGATGGAACACTAGATTCTAAGTTGTCAAGTGACCACTTGTCGGAAAAAGAACATGGACCTTCGAAAGGAATGCGAAGAATTTAACCGAATTCTTCGAGAGTAAGAGAAAAGAATTGGGTTTGGATGACGAAGTCGACTAACATTTAACTTTCCGAATTATAGTTAAGACAGAATTGACTATAGAACAAAACGAGGAACGATTTTCTCACTTATTATGAGAAGACATTCAAACCCAATCATCCCAAATATAGTTTGGAGATACATCATGTCATCAAAGTCTTGATGAACTACCCAAACCTCGTTAATGTAACGGTTTTTAATAAATTCATATCTATATCTTAAAGGTGGAGTAAATTCAGTGGAAATATTTGGAATATAGCTTCTAGTGTTTTTGTGGTCGGATGCAGTTACACGAGGCATTGTTACCTACACAAAGAGACTTTGATGTGTATATAATTTTATCATTGTGTAATTGTATTATTGAGATAAATCGTGCCTAGTGTGTGCCTATATGCAATAAATGCGGAGTTGCGGTTAACTCAACTCTAAATCAAAACCTATGAGTTAACCCAAAAACCCCTTTATTCGCTTTTGCTCATCCAAACGCGTTGAAAATATATATTGACTATATATATCTCGATCGATGGTCATGAGATCATTATGCATGAATGCAAAAACGTTTTTAGATTGTATTAACAATGCATTGGGGCTGAGTTCATGTCAAAAATTTCCCAAACACACTCAATCATGCAAATCCTATATCTACGGGAAGCATAATAGTTATACATTGTGTTAATTTAGTCCTAATTGCATAAACGAAAAATTAAAAACCTCCAATTTTTGATTTCGAGTTCAATTGAAACTTAGACAAGAATCAAAAAGAAAAATGATGAAATGACTTACAATTAATGATGTTTGTGATGAATAGAATGATATTTAATGTTGTTGGCACCTTTAATTTGTGTTTTTATAGCCAAATTTGAAGTTTTGTGGTTATGGGGTTTCTTTGCTCATTGCTGGTATGTAAAGAAAGGGGGTGTTTATTTTTGAGTTTTGAAAAAAAAATGAACAGACATGTAAGTTCCATTGTCGGCGGTCCCATAAATATATGGGGGCCACATGATTAAATCAGCAGGCTGCCTCTAGCAAAGACGTTTTAAACTTTATTTTTGATGAATTTTAGGATGGAGTGCCATTTTAATTTGCATTTTGCTAATTAAAAATGCTTAAAATACTTCGGATGAAGTAATTAAGTTGTCACAACACGGAATGGAATAAAGACTAAAATCGAGACTAGAAGAAAACAAGAGACCAATTTACGTAATATGTTCCATCATTCCTAAACCAAGATAAAGATAATTAAACAATTCATGCTTGAGGGGTTTAGTGAGAATGTCGGTGATGCTATCTTCAGACGAGACTTTTTCGATGGAGATATGTCCTTTTTGGACATTGTCCTGAAGGAAATGGTGAAGAATTTCGATGTGTTTCGTCCATGAGTGTTGCACCGGGTTTTTTCTTAGGTCAATCGTGCCTTTATTGTCACACATGATCAGGACGTCGTCGAGTCGAATGTCATCGTCGATAAGAGATTGTTTCATCTATAGTGCTTGTTGACATGCCTTTCCAGCGCTTATGTATTCGGCTTTGGTCATGGATATAGTAAGAATGGTTTGTTTCTTCGAGAACCATGATGTTAGACAACATCCTACGAACATACAAATACAGCTAGTGCTTTTTTGATCCACATAATCTCCCGCGTAATCAGAGTCGACATATACTATGGTTTCTATGTCAGTCCACTTAGGATACCATAATCCTAGGTGCGTAGTGCCTTTAATGTATCGGATGATACGCTTAACCGCTTCAAGATGAGAGGTTTTGGGATCCTTTTGGAAGCGTACACAAAGGCAGACACTAAACATGATATCGGGCCTACTTACTGTTAGGTATAATAAACTACATATCATGCCTCAAAAGTTGGTAGTATCTACCGACTCACATTTTCATCTTTCGTGAGTTTCGTATCTGAGGACATGGGTGTTTTCATTGGTTTAGAATCTTCTAAGCCAATTTTTTTAAGCATTTCTTTAATATATTTAGATTGATTAAAGAAGATACCATCTTCTATTTGTTTTATTTGTAATCCTAGGAAGAAGTTTAGTTCACCTATCATGCTCATCTCGAACTCATCACGCATAATCTTGGCAAAGTAATCACACATTTCTTGACAAGTTGAACTGAATATAATGTCGTCGACATATATTTGAACAATGATAAGATTTGAACCTTTCTTCTTTGTAAAAAGTGTGTTATCTACCATTCCCATGATATATTCATGTTTAATAAGAAAAGCTTTTAATCTATTGTACCAAGCTTTAAGAGCTTATTTAAGACCATACAAAGCTTTCTTGAGTTTATAAAGATGATTAGGTTTTTCGAAATCAATGAATCCTGGAGATTGTACCACGTATACCTCCTCATTGATAAAACTATTTAGAAATGCACTTTTTACGTCCATTTGGAATAGTTTAAAATCTAAGGCACAAGAATAGGCTAATAAGATCCTAATAGATTCTAATCTAGCTACAGAAGCATAAGTTCATCATAATTAATTTCCTCTTGTTGATTATAACCTTGGGCAACTAACCTAGCCTTATTACGAGATACAACACTGTTCTCGTCTAACTTATTTCTATACACCCACTTAGTTCCTATAATTTGCGTACACTAAGGATGTGTTACTAGTTTCCAAACATTGTTTGCAATGAGTTGATTTAACTCTTCTTGCATTGCGATTATTGAACTTTTATCCTTTAAGGCTTCATTTACATTCTTAGGTTCTTCAGTTGATATAAAACAAAAGAAGTTACTTTGGTTTTGGGCTTGGGAACTTAGAATTCTTTGGTTAAGGTTTCCTATGATGTTTTCTAATGGATGACTCTTAGATTCCATAACGTTGACAATTTCGTCAACATCTAAAGTTTCATCCTCAATGTCATTTTCTAAGTTTTTCTTTTCGGTAACCTTAATTGCTTCTTCTTCATTGAATTCACCATCCACCAAAGGTGATGTTTTAGATGGTGGAGGATTTTCATCGCATGTCACATTTAGTGATTCTTCATTTTTCATGGTGGTTTTATTTAGGATGATGTAGGCTTTATTATTTTGTGAATAACCTAGAAAGACACATTCGTATGACTTTGGGTCAAACTTGGTGAAGTAATCTTTGGTGTTTAGAATGAAGCACTTGCTTTTAAACACTTTAAAGTAATCAAGAGTAGGTTTCATACCTCTTAAGAGTTCATAAGGTGTTTTTTCTAAGATGGCTCTAATTAGGATTCAGTTGAGTATGTAGGTTGAAGTGTCTACAACGTTACACCAAAACTTTTGTGGTAACGATTGTTCATTTAACATTTTACTACTCATTTCTTGTAAAGTCATATTTTTTCTTTCTGCCACGCCATTTGATTGTGGAGTACATGGAGCCGAGAAGTTGTGTGTAATACCATTGGCATTCCAAAACTCTCCAAATTAAACTTTATTATTAAATTCCCTACTGTGGTCCGTCCTAATTGACACTATTGAACATCCTAATTGGTTTTGTATTTTTTACTAAAGATTTCAAATTGCTCAAAAGCCTTGGTTTTGGTTTCAAGGAATCTTGTCCACGTATACCTAGAATAGTCATCAACTATTACTATGGTGTAGAGGTTTCCTTCATAACTCCGTATGGTGGATGGACCAAAAAGATCCATGTAAAAAAGTTCTAAGCATCTAGTCATTGAGACTACATTCTTAGCTTTGTGACTAGCGTGAGCTTATTTTTTAATTTTGCGAGCATCACAAAAGTGTTGATCAAACTTAAGCTTAGGTAAATTCCTAACTAATTCCTTAGATGCTAACGATTGAATTAGAGGCATATTTGCGTGACCTAATCTCCTATGCCACAAAGTGAAACTTTCATCAATCGTAGCAAGACAAATTTTGTCTTCAGACTTCTTCCTAATTTCATCACATATAAGCCTCTTTTCCTAATACCTCTACCTATGACCTTAGCGTCCTTAACAATTTTGCTATCATGTTCAAAAAATATGACCTTACACTTACTATCACATATTTGACCTACACTTAACAAATTAAATCCTAAATTATCTACATGTTCTACATTTGCAATTTTAAGTGAGCCATGAGAGATCGTACCTTTGGCAATGATGTTTTCGCATAGATTACTATCAAAAATGATGTTACCTCCATTGTATGCCTTGTAGGTTGAGAAGAGCTTTCGGTTGCCCTTCATGTGTTTAGAGCATCCGCTATCTTTTATCCACTCTTCAGGCTCCAAATCAATTCCTAGGCATATCTATTTATATAAGACAATAACTCAAACGTTTGGTCCCCAATATCTCATGGGTCCAAAGTTGTTAGTATTAAACATCCCTTGCATTTGTTGCAATTGATTAGGATGTGGAAATGGAGGACATATTCCACATGACATGTAACTTTAAGGTTGGAAGTTATTCCAAGTTACGGGAAAACCATGTGGTTGATTTTGCCGTCAAAAATTTGTTTTTGGTTGCGGTGTTTTAGATCAAGGATGAGAATTATTGACTCTCCTAGGAGGTGGAGTTTTTGACCTAAAGTTTGGTTTAGAAAATCACTCCAGGTTTTAGAGAAGGTTTATAAAATCGTTTAACCTCATCATCACTAGCAACGGGAATTTTAATGTTATTTACCATTATATGTTTTGGTTTAGGACCTAAAATAGATTTTTGAAAAGACACAGATTTTTCAATTTATGATGAACAGACAGGCGGTCCATGATTTGCTTCGGGGGTCGTTTGTACATTAAGGGGGCCGTCATCGACATTTAGGGGGTCGCCACCAGAGGACGTCACATTTTGAGATTTAATAAATTTTGTTTCCTTAGTCCCGCTTGTTGATGCTTTAAATGAGTTAAACCCTAAACTCGATTTATCTCCGGAGGGTTTTTAAAGACTTAACATTTCATTTAGTGATTATGTACTCTTATGAAATTGAGTTAGCCTAAAAGCTTCCTCTTTGAGTCTTTCATTGTCCATTCTAAGTGTTTGACAAATATTATACATTCGAGATTTACTTCCTTGTTTCTCTCGAGTTTAGATAACTTTTCTTTTAATTCACTAAGTTTATTTTCTAAACTATTTCTAATAGCTTTTAAACGTTTGTTCTTAGTGATTATTTTTAGACTCATCTTGCATAACTTATTATATTCAATATATAAACTAATATCATCTATTGACGAGTTTTCATCACTAAAGTAAGAGGATTCGTAACGTACCTCGCTAGATGCTTGATCCGCGAGACATGTTTCGTCTTTAGCTTTTTCATCATCTTCCTCGCTGCTATCACTCCAAAGACCTCTGACGAAAGCCCTTTGGTTCTTGTCCTTTGATGGTTTTAGACATTCTCCGATAAGATGATTAGGGTCTCCACATCTAAAGCACTTCATGTCACTTTTACCGTTCTTGTCGTCTCGACTTCTTTGGAATGTCTTTATTTCATTCGGTGGTTATATTACGAACCTTCCTCTTCTCTTGAAGAACTTCTTGAAGTCTCTAACCGCCATGGCGTACTCTTCGTCTTCACTTTCGGAAGTCGATCTTTCTTCATCACTAGATTCCATCTTAGCCTTTAAATAAAGAGATTTTCTTTCTCCTTTGGCTTTGACTATTTTAGAATCTTTCTTGAGGATCATCTCAAGAGCTTTAAGGTTCTTGAAGAGTTCATCAAGTGATAGTGATGTCAAGTCTTTCGACTCTTCAATCGCCGTGACCTTTGCTCTCCATTTAGGATGTAGAGCCCTAAGAAACTTCTTAACATAGTTCTTACTAGAGTAACCTTCATCAAGAACTTTTAGACTAGTAATAATAATATTAAATCTAGCAAAAGCACTATCTATAGATTCGTCTTTCGAAATGACGAATTGTTCATATTGTTGTACCAAAAGTTCAATCTTGTTATATCTGACTTGGCTATTACCTTGATGGGTGATTAACAACGTTTTCCAATTTTTTTTTTGCCGTATTGCATATAAAGATTCTTTCGCATTCTTTTCTAGACAAAGCATTGTAAATAACCATTTTAGCTTCGTTATTTTTTCGTAAGCTTCTTTTTAAGGTCATCATTTTGTTTTTCAAAAAGGACAACCTCATATTGTTTGGTTTTCATATTATTTTGAATAGGCGGAAAATCACTCTCAATAAAAACATGCTAAAGATCAAGATCTTTTGATTTTACATAAGTTTATAATCTATTTTTTCAATAAATAAAACTATCGCTTTCAAAGATTGGTGGTCTTTGCATAAATTTCCCTTTGAGATATCTGTCGGAATCTATGAATCGATCCAAGCTTTAAAATACAATATATTTTAAAAAGCTTGAGTGACCTGGCTCTGATACCAATTGTGGAAACTATAAGGGGGGTGAATAGTTTACCGGTTAATTGATGTTTTAAAACTTTGCTTCTAAAAATATTAGATTCGAGTATATGCTAGATCAACCAACAATATGAACAACCAATAAATCTAACTACTTGCAATTCAATCACAATATAAACAATAAATGAGAAGTATAAGTAAGAGATAAGAGACTAGAGATAAAACAATCAAACCACAACACCGAGATTTATAGTGGTTTGGCTACGAAGCTCTTCTTCGCCCTGCTCCACTCTCTGAGTATCCGACTCGACATTTTACTATGTCAACAATCTCTTTTTAGGCGGATAAAATCGTTTATACATCGCTTATCTTGATTTCCGACACTAAGCTAAATGTCAAGTCCTAATCTTAGCTAGAACCAACCTACCACTTCACCAGTGTATTTTAAGGAGTAAAATACTAACCAACACACAATAAACACTTCTGGATTTATACACTATCTGGATCTACTCAACTACACAAGAATGAAAATATAAAGGTTGAATCTTAGAATAAGATAGAAGGAAATCACTAATCTACAACACTTTGTTTCTTGGAGAATGCGAGTGTTCTTCTCTTGCACTTGATACAAGGAAGAAGAAGAAGAGATTGGATCACTTGAAACAAGATTAAACTAATTAGTGATCAAGAATTTTAGATAGAGAAAGAAGATTTTAGTGAGAGAAAGAATACTTAAAATTTTGTGCAAAGAAGTATGAAATGTGTAAAGGAATAGTGTAATATTTATAGCCAAGAGAGGATAACGTCCACTAAGAGCGGTCCTGACGGTCCCAAATATATCTGGGGGCCGTTCTACCTAACAGGAGGCCGCCCCTAGGTAGACGCTCCTATTTTTGTCTTTTAGTGGGGAAGTTAATATTTTGTTTAGAAACTTTTATTTTTGAAGGGAAAATCATAATTTGAATTTTTATAATTAATTAAAACATTTCTTTAATAAATAAAAATATTTTATATATTTTTATTTTTGTAAAAAGGATTTAAATACATTTGTAGAAATGTCATGTTTAAGAAAAATTATTTTCTTGATCACTAATCATATTTAATGATTTGTTTATACATACCTTAAGTAATTTACGTCGAAATAGAAATTTACGATTAATAACGTGTAAAATTTACCTGATGTTGCCTTTGCGCAAAATTTATGTAGTCAATTTTAGCAAAATCTTGGTGAAGTTCACTGAACTATTGTTAAAGCTATTTTTAAGTATTTAAGGAATGCTAAAGATATGGTTCTTGTTTATGCGGCTAAACCTGAAATCGAGCTAAAAGTAACTTGCTATGCTGATGCTGGTTTTCAGACTGATAAGGACGATACCAAATCCCAATCGGGATATGTTTTCATACTTAATGGTGGAGCCGTAAACTGGAAGAGTGATAAGCAAAGCACTATTGCTATGTCTTCTACAGAAGCCGAGTACATTGCTTCTGCTGAAGCATTAATGGAAGTTGTATGGATGTGCAAATTTAGTAATGGACTTGGAGATGTCATGCCATCAAATAAAGACCCATAGAGATGCTATGTGACAATGCACTTGCAATATCAATCATTAATGATCCAAGAATTATGAAGTTATACAAATGACAACTTAGCTGATCCGTTTACGAAGCCAATGCCATATAACAAGCATTTTGAACATGCTATGGCAATTGGAGTTTGTCTCACTAATAGTCTCATGTAGATCTGTGATGCATTAGTTAGTATTTGGATAAGGGATGTTAAACGATTGTTATTTTTCAAATGAATTAATATACGTGGTATTATTGTTTTCATTTTATAATAATTGTGTCCTATATTTGCATGTTTAAATCCATGAATGACTTGTTGCATTCTAAACTATGTCAATTGTCAGTTAACAATATAGGCATATTGTTGAGATAAGACAAATATGAGTGTTTGATTATATTCTATTAAATATGTAAAGATGATTCTATCAACTTCATATGTTATTCAATGTGATTGAATATTAGATACCCCACCTAGTGTTAACCACTTTATGGATCGACGTCATTAAGTGAGTTACACATATGGTGAAAGTTTGCTTATCCTCAGACTTGAGATGCAAGCAGATCTTGCATGTATGGATGACATTTCTTGATTATAGACAACCGTTGTGCTTAATATGGTAGTCATAAAAGCTATTTTTAGAAATATTTTGAATTACATGACTGACACTTGTAGTCAAAATAGAATTTGGTCCTCCACGTGTTTGGGAGTTAGATACTTACTGGGCCCCTTGTTGGGTTGAGCAGATGTTTGCATGGTCGTGCCCAAAGTGTAGTTAAGATGATTCATTTTTACATTTGGTAATCTTGATCAATACAGAAACGAGAAACATAATCGTTAAATTATGGGATGACTTTGATCCATATCCATAATTAACATCGTATCTGAAACAAAAGGATGATTTGATTTTAACCATTGAAGGATGAGATGTTTATTGAAACCATACTCATGTATTTCTAGGAGCATTGATGATATTGCTAGACTATTCGTTAATGTTAGTATGTTGTATTATATGACATTGACATTCGCAAGTGGGAGCTGTTAGGATGTGCTCATGTCATACGGATATTTATACGGCTAGAGATACGTGCGCCTACGGGGTCACACATGTAGGCACTTATATATCATTCTATTAGTATGTATAATAATATATAATTGTATATTTATTATATACATTAATATACTAACAATAGAATACTAAACGGTTGTTAATTAGTTCGTTTACGAATAATTAACTATAAGGCTTTTTAATTAATGTGTGATTAAATGTAATTGATAACATCAAATAATTGATACATTTTAAAATCAAATTCCTTATGAAAATGCTTACAAATATGCTATTAATGTATGAAAACGTTACTTAATTGTTTATTATTAGTTTTCAAGGACCAAGTAAGAATTTTAGCAAAAGACAAGGGATTTGGACAAGAAATGCACTTAAGTGAAGAGTCCAAGGCACTTTACGGCGTAACACCCCTGAGGGATTACGCTGTAACATCTTATAACGAATAAATGAGTCATCACACCCTTTACGGCATAAAGTGTCTCCAAGATTACGCCGCAACAATCGAATTTGCAAGAGATGATGTATCTGACTCAGCGTTACGACGTAACATAGGCGACAAGGTTACGCTGTAATATACTTTTATGCCTAGAAGATTGGATGCTTACGTAGCAAGGTTACGGCGTAACATCCCATAAGGATTACACCGTAAACCTTTCGAAGCCTATAAATAGAGCCCTCCTCCGGCTCATTCGGCATCACTCACCACTACCACTTCACACACAGTTCTAAGGGGTGAACCAAACCCCTATGTTTCAAAGCATTTCATCTGAAGGTCCAAGGGAGAAGCCACTAGCATACTTATTGTACTTAATCATTCATTTCATTCTCTGTAAGAATTATGATGATTCAATCCATGTCTTTATTTATTCATTTTTGCATTGTTGTTACTATAAGCGGCTAAACCCTCCTAGTGATGGCCTAACCATATAGTTACTAGTGTTGTGATTATGATTTCCTGTTTAATTATGGTTCTGTTAGATATCCTTATAGCCTTTCATTGATCTCCATGTTTTGGTAGAATAGAGGGTGTCTTGGATCTTGTTAATCCTGATATTAGACTTACCATGTTGAACTTGAGATTAGTGGGGTACTAGGGTAGCTTGACATCTATCCATAGTGTAGGAATTAACCAGATTACCGCTTTTGTCACATTAAATACTTAAAAAAATATAAGAACTATTTCATAGGGGGTTAATAATCGGTTTATATTATAGATTGGTCTTAAGGGTGGTTGGGGTTTAACCACTGCAAGCTTGGATGCCCTGCTCGTGTGATCGTAGGGGAATGTAGGATCGCAGAGTAAGCATAGGACAGACTTTAAATGAAAATTCGGGTATGTCGACTCTAGAACCACTAATGGAGCTTATAATTGAACATTGCAGGAAAATATAATCATAGCATTGGTAATGAAATGGTTAGGTTAGCATGCCTTTCTCCCTGGTATATTCTATCTAATTATTTTATTGCATTTACTTTTCTGTAGTTATTATAAATCATTCAAAACCATTTTCAATCGTAACAATAATCAAATTAGAACTATTTAATCTTAGCTCTTGGGACGACCTTAGATTTACCAGACTACTGCACTATATACGACCGGGTTCTCTGTCCGTTAGTGCGTGTATCGGTAATCGAGTTTTATAAATTTAAAACTTGGTTAAAATATATTTAAAGCAAAATACGCATCAGTAATTATGCATAATAATTGGAAATTTCAAAAAGTCAACCCAAAGGGGTGTTTGGGTGGGTTTCGACCGGCAAAGGCCCAAAGGGAGGTGTTTATGGGTTTTGTGATAGCTTTGGCCCTAAGCTAAGTAAATTAGAGATGCCCTAATTCATCCAGTATATATAGAGGGGTCCTTAGCTTATTATTCTCATCCCATTATTCTCTTCTTCCTCTTGTTGGTCGAACAAAACAAACACCCCAAGAAGGGAGTTTGAGTTTTGACTAACGTTCTAGTATTCTTTGCTCGTTGGTTAGTGAACTAACATTCAGGTGATATTGGTTAACGTGTAGTGTGGATACACGTAGAGGTTGCTTACTTTAGCAACTTGAAGGGTTTTGGTTTCGCACGGTTTAACATACGTGCGTGTTTTCAAGAAGCTCTCGCTTTCTTCACTAGCTTGATTGCTAGAGGTACGTTTTTTTCGTTTATGGTTTTTATGTTAATTATAGTTGCTATATATGTTTATTTCCACCGCGTAGCTCATAGAATATTATGTGTAATATTAGGTTATTAGATAACCATTTCCAACAAGACCAAAGCTCAAGTGGGAGGACAGACTGAAGATCGACCTAAAGGAGTTGCTGTTGTCTGAGGACATGACCTCTGATAGGAACTCGTAGAGAACTAGGATTAGGGTAGATGCATAGGTGTCGCTTTGCTTTCCCCGACTCTTAGTCTTTTCTTTTGCGTGTAGCCCCCTTGTCTTCTAGGAATTTATTGCTTGTAGGTAGGCTTTTCTCGTTTGTTGTTTCGCTTAGCTTGTTTCCCTTTCTGTACCTTTTCCCCTTGTGTATGTTCTTTGGCTATTATGCTTTTATCTGCTTGCTTTGCCTTATCTGCTTTTATATGCCTAGTTTGTTTTACTTCCTTTGTTCTTTTTGTGATCGCAAGGTCTTTATGTTAGGCTTAGCTTTTCTCCCTTTAATTATAATTATTGGCTTTTCTGCTGTTCTGATTGCATTTTTTGTATCTACTTGCCCTGCCCTATCTTCGCCTATGTACCTCGTTGTGTTTTTGCATTTATGTGCCTTTTGTGCTTTTATGCTTTTTGCTCCCTTGCTCATGTGTCGGTATGTGCCTTTGTCCGCCTATGTGTTTCTTGGCTCTATGTCAGTATGCTTGTTTGTTATATGCTCTCTTTTTCGTCTCCTCTCATGCGGTCTTGTTGGATGCACGTTCACTTGCCGGAAGTATTTCTAGAAGCAGTTCCTCTACCTTCGGGTAATGGAGTGACCGTTTACATCCCACCTCCCACATACATCGCTCATGCGAAATTGGGTATGGTTGTTGTTGTTATACATTGTAACACTTTGATTACCACACCGATTTTGTTAATTTGTTGCGCAAGTAACAACTCGAATTCGTGATTTTTTTAAAGTATATTATAATTTATTAAACGTTCTCATTAGAAAATAACTCGTGTCTTTTAAAATTATGACACTTCTTAAGTGACTCGTCATCCTCAACGCGATGACCACATAATCCTAGACGACTTAAGAAACAACTAGGATACCACTTCATAACACCCACACCAATTAGCTAAAATGTTATGTTTCGTTATAAGTCAGAATCAATCTCATAGTTTTTTAGAAGAATAATAATATGTTGTAACGACATTGTCACCATATCATAAGTGTGACATTGCTTCACCATCACCCTCTTCATACTATCTTGCTTCATTGACATTTTTATTTTTGAAAAATATTTTTGACGCCTTTAAATTATTCTCAAATACACAATTTAAAAACAAAGTATAATCATTTTGTATGCAATCAACAAAACTCCAGTTTACCTTTTGAAAGTTTTTAATCAGTTATAACAAAAAGTTATTAGAACATTAGTCATAATGAGTTGAAGGTCTGAAAATAAACCTAGGTTTAAACCTTGTCATGTGCATTATTAGAGTGTTCAGGTGTTCATGAGTTATATGGCTCGTTTTATAGCAAAAATTAATGTTACTTCAACACTTTTCTCTTATAACCCATAATCTATAGCTTAACTAAAAAATGCTCTCGTTCTGTATCTCATGTTATAAGACACATCTTTGCCCACACTTAACCCAATAAAACAAAAATAAGACACATAAAAAAAACCCGAATAACCTTGTCTGGTAAATTTGACGCGACGCCTTATGGCATGAGGTTAGTTGTGGATCAAAGTCATAAGTCGGCGTTATAAGGCACCAACCAGCCTTATAACTTACCCACACCGTGTGCTCTTAGAGAATAATCCATAAGCTGTCACATAAACATTTGTTAGATCAAATATATCATAGCAAAAAAGACTCGGAAGACATTCCCGTGTAATCAGAACAAGAATCTCACTTCATTTACCTGTTTACAAATGAAATAACAAAGGGATGAGTGTTTGAAAATATATTTTACTCGTCACCTTTTTGAGTTGTATGTAGCATCGTTTAAATCAGATTATTTGATAACTAACATTTTAAATTTTGATTACTCTGTGTTTCGATTGACGTATTTTTTTGAATCAAATCAAGTAGTTTTGAAAATCGATACATAGAATAATCGGAATTCAAAGCGTTAGTTATTAAATAGTCTGAGGGAACGATACTACGTAAAGTAAAATACATTGCAGTAGGGTTGAACATTATAAACAGGGAACTGGATCAGATAGAGAAACAGGACCGAATCAAACAGATTGGACCAGACTAGACCGAGATACAGGACCAAACTAAGCCGAATGTATCTTGTTCCGATCCTCGGTAGGGCTAGCATAATACATCGCGGACAGGACCGGGTCCGGTCCTTGGTCCATCCTTTTCTTATATATTCCCTTTGGTTAGGTCCGATCGTATCTTGTTCCAATCCTCGGTAGGGCTAGCATAATACATCGCGGACAGGACCGGGTCCGGTCCTTGGTCCATCCTTTTTCTTATATATTCCCTTTGGTTAGGTCCGATCGGGTTCGGTATTTTACATATAACCGGACATTATGTTTTGTTGGACTAAAAATTTTGATCCAATTCTCGGTCCAATGTTTTGGGTCATATCTATTTTTGGTCCGATCTGATTTTTGGGCCAGCTCGGCCCTACATTACAGGGTGAAGTTTTGACAATAGACACGACTTGTTATTGTTTGTTTGGACGAACAAATTTTTGATATCCAATTCTCTGGTCAATGTTTTGCGTGGTACATATCTATGCGTAGGCTTTCTTCCGATCTGATTTTTGGGCCAGTCAGCGCCCCTACATTACTGACGGTAGAGTTTTGACAATAGAACATCGGACTTGAGGGCCACATTATATCTCGATAGATCATTTTGGTCCTAGATGTTGTTGACCTAACTGTTCATTCGACCAAGCACGGTAGCTACATCTGCGCTGCTGGGCCAGAAAATTTCGCACAACAAAAAGAATTTTGTGCCGGCCCCAATTATATTAGTTTTTTATTTTTTTTTTTTTTTTTCATTTGTCCTGTCAGGAGCAACACACAGAAGGTAGCGAGGGATTTCAAAAGAAGAAATAGTCTACAAAAGTAACTGAAGCATGACCTAGATCAACTAATAACCCGACAAAACAATAAAAGGTAACACTTATAATACCAGAAGAATTTCAAGCTAATGATACTACTATAAACAGAATAGATCACGTTTATCAACACATAGAGACAAAGAAAAATAAAATTCAGCAAAAAAAATAAAACATAATAATAAAATAAATCATTTGAGAGGAAACAAGGTATGCGGAAAAAATTACTATCTACATTATTTACATGAAAGCCATATCTAAGATGGAAAAAAAGCTACAGTGAACCCACCCCCCCCCCCCCCCCCCCCCAGAAATAATATAGCACAAAAACTAATAAAAAGAATAGCCAAAAAATAAAACATTAACTCTCTGGGCCGAAAGACCAACCAAAAATACATTAAGTTAGTAATTTAATATTATATTTATTCTATAAAGATTGTTTCGTAGCCATTCAAACAGATGTGTAGAGTTACAAGATGATTGTAAATACAAAAATGAGCATACCGACCGGCGCTTGAAAGAATCACGATCTCATAAGATACATTGTCCTCAGCTCAAAAAAAACCAAAAAATCACATTACACCCCCTAACCCCCCAACAGCGCGCCCTCATACCCTAACATACTCTGTCGCCACCCTCAACCCAAAACCCCCATTATATATATAATCATTTGAGATGTGTTGACCTACTGTTCATCGAAGCACTGTAGCTACAGTGCTACAGTGCTGGGCCAGAAAATTTAGCCCAAAAATTTGGGCCGGCCCAATTAGTTTTTTTTTTTTTTTTTTTTTTTAAATTGTTGGGACAAAATAGGGAGGAAAAAAATGTTACAAAAGTACTGACGCATTCAGATAAAAAAATACCCGCGGTAACATTTCCGAATTTACTTAAACAGTGTCATTTTACACCATGAGACAAAAAAAATAAATTCGCAAAAAAATAAAAAATAATAAAATAAATCATTTGAGAAGGGTTGACTTACTATTCATTTTAAGCATCGTAGCTACAGTGCTGGGCCAAAAAATTTAGCCAAAAAATTTGGGCCGGCCCAATTAGTTTTTTTTTTTTTTTTAAATTGTTAGCACAAAATAGGGAGGAAAAAAATGTTACAAAAGTACCGACGCATTCAGATAAAAAAATACCCGCGGTAACATTTCCGAATTGATTTAAACAGTGTCATTTTACACCATGAGAACAAAAAAATAAATTCGCAAAAAAAATATAAAATAATAAAATAATAAAAAAATAAAATTTTAACGCCACGCAACAACGCGTAAGACCATAAAAAAACTACTAAAACGCAACAACGCGCGAAAAATTAACGCACCGCAGTAACGTGCAGGAAAAAATAAACTTACACTATTAAACATTAAAAAAACGAGCGAAAAAAAAATTAAAATAAATAAATAAATAAATATAACGCCGTGCAACAACGTGCGAAAAATTAACGCCCGCAGCAACGCGCGGATATCTTTGCTTGTTCCACTTCATTTCCACGCTATATTAATTAACACCTTATTCACCCAATTCCCCAAACACCTTCACACCTTCATTTCCACACACACAAAACACAAATCCAAACACTCCGTTAAATCGAATCAAATCAAATAAAAGATGTCGTGGCAAGCATACGTCGACGATCACTTGATGTGCGAAATCGAAGGCAACCATCTCTCCGCCGCCGCTATCATCGGTCATGACGGCAGTATTTGGGCCCAGTCCGCCACTTTCCCCGCGGTTTGACTTTTGTTGACTTTCCGATCTGACTTTATTTGACCTACTTTTGACCTAATTAGTTAGATTAATGATGTTAAATGTTTTATTGATTTGAAATTTGTTTTGACTTAGGGTGTGTTTGTTTCGGCTTATGGCTTATTTGGTTTTGGGGTTATGTTTTATAACCTCACTTTTTTTTGGCTTATTTTCAAACTTTTTATATAAGTTTATCATGATATGATAAGTTTATATAAGCCGAAAAGTTTCAAAATAAGCCACAAAAAGTGAGCTTATGAAACATAAGCCTAAAATCAAATAAGCTATAAGCCCGCTATATAAGCCGAGACAAACACCCCTGGGGTGTTTGTTTCGGCTTATAGCTTATTGGGTTTTGGGGTTATGTTTCATAAACTCACTTTTTGTGGCTTATTTTAAAACATTTCGGCTTATATAAACTTATCATATCATGATAAACTTATATAAAAAGTTTCAAAATAAGCCAAAAAAGTGAGTTTATGAAACATAACCCCAAAATCAAATAAGCCATAAACCCGCTATATAAGCCGAAACAAACACCCCCTTAATTTGCTTTTAGTCGAATTTGTTTTGTGGAATTGATTTTTGAAATGTTTTATTATGTTTAGAATTTAGTTAAAAATTAACGCCGTATATTTTATTATACTTATTTGAATGTATGAAACTGGAGCTGTTTTGTTTGATGATTTGGTAGTCGTTTTGACGTAGTATATTTCAAAATGTAATCAATACCCGTTCAAACAAATATTTGAATAAGATAATAACGTTATCGGTAAATTCTATTTATAAACTAAAGAGACCATCAACACTCGCGTGATTCTCGTATTATATTGGACGGATACAAATTTTTATTCAGTTTAGGGGCTAGTTTTGCATTTGATCAAACGTAAAGCTGTTAAATGTTATTATTAGATTTTCGGTGGAAAGTATTGGTAATGTTAGATATGTACTTGATCTTAAAATTTTGTTTGATTTGAAGGATGTGTATTTTGGGGATTGGAATAAGGCTAATGAAAAATTGTTATATGAATAATCAGTGGAGGTGCGTGACCGCGTGAATTGGTTAGGTTTTTAGATGAATCGATTTGATATCTGGTTTCGGAGGTTTGGTATTTGTAGGTGAAAGTTAGGAAAGTATGCGTTTGGTATGAAATGATCTAAACTCTATTCACATTAATCAAGTTATTTATTAAAATAGATTAGTTGTGAGTCGTAATGTTATAATTGGAAAATAGACGTCACCTGCATTAAGTAGTTGAGTAATTTAACAAAGAGAAATCAGATATGGAAAAGTCGATGTTATTGTTTCTTTAACAAAAGAAGAAATAAATCGGTGACACAGTTTTTGGTGCTACTGAAAAGTGTCTTGACTCTATAACTCTATAAGTGTAACACTTGTTTCTGAGTTTTCTCTTTTTAGATCTTGTGATATTCTCCTTGTTGAACTAACATCCATCACTCGTGTTTAATTCTGCAGGTCAAGCCAGAGGAGATAACTGCTATCATGAATGACTTCAATGAACCTGGATCGCTTGCACCAACTGGCTTATACCTTGGTGGGACTAAGTATATGGTTATTCAAGGCGAGGCAGGAGCTGTGATCCGAGGCAAAAAGGTGACTAATTGATCTTCCCTTTTACCACTTAATTGACAAATGTGCAAACGTATGGCTGGGTATTAAATGCAACGGAGTAAATGCTTTTAGGCGGTGTTTAGATGGATGTTCTGGAATTAATTTGGCAAGTTGACTAACTGGATCAGTCAACTAGTTATAATAGATTAATAGAATGTGGAGCTCTAGATATTGTGTGAACGTGCTTCCTGAAGTTGTTAGAATTACTTTTAATGGTATTGGGTGGTTGGCAAGTTTTAAATGTCGAAGGAAATATTATATATGATAAGTTGGTTTGAATTTATTGCTAGCATCAAATTGATTAGTCACCCCTAAACAGATGGATACTCATAAGTGCAAGTAGATTAACGGTAACACTAGAAACTGATTATTGCGAATTGGAATTACAATAGTCACATTTAAAATGCTTATCTAAAAACCCATGAAATATGCTGACTATCGATTCAAAACCAGCTGATTTTGTGTCATGCGGCCATCGCAACACTCATTTACCACTCATCTTGAAACCATAGCTATACTCGATAACTATACTAGTTCACAGTTCTTTTTCAGTTTCAATATACACATGTATGAGAGTGCTCCCTGCTGACCACTTTGCCTTTTTTAATCACACCGTTCTTTATCAAGCTTATTTTTACAGAATTTATACTTGAGTTCTGCTATCCAAGATTGCACTTGACAAAAGTTTTGCACCAGTTGTGTTTTTTGCAACTATATATCAACAAATTTAACTAGTTTTGTTCTGGTAACGTGCAGGGACCCGGAGGTGTTACTGTTAAAAAGACCACAATGTCCTTGATCATTGGTGTCTATGATGAACCCATGACTCCAGGCCAATGCAACATGATTGTCGAAAGGCTTGGTGACTATCTCCTCGAACAGGGTTTTTAATATGCTTTCGTATGTTTCCATCCCTTTTAATTATCTTGCTTTAATCTTATTGGTAAAAGTGGCAACTCTGACCCATTTATCTATGGAATGGGTTTGTCATATCTGGGTTAATTTGGTAAAAATAATTTAAGCGGGCTGAAAGTTTTCTGAAGTCCAGAATCATCTTATATCAATAATGTAACACAGTAATTAATCAAAGTATCAAATCCGTACAATAATTACTGTTTTGACTGTATCCTGTATACTTCCATTATCCGTCTCGCCTTTTGCCACCTTTACTAATTGGTCGTTCTGATTTGGTAACGATATGATGATCTGCAGGAACTATTGATACAATATTAGTAATTAAAGTTTGTGGAAAAGATCTTGGGAGTTGTAATCCAGGGTGTGCTTTGATGCTTTGATGGCAGATATAAACAAACAATCTTTGAATTGATCCCGTTGTATTAATCCTTCTCACGATTAAGTGTGATGGAAGTGGGACACTTGTTTAGTTCCTTTTTCTTTTCTTCTTTTCTGGAGTGGTATTTGATGGATATGTTTTAAATGGTTTGAGATCTCTCATATTAATATGAATTACACCTTTGCTTGTGTAACATTTTTGTCGCTTGGTTGCCATGGTTTTGTGCCCCCATATTTGGTTGCGATTCACTTTAATCTGTAAAACAGAGCTACAGATTTGTTAGTTTTAGCGTGATGTGGGCTTTATTCATCTCTCTTTCGACGTCCTCTGTTTGAAACACGGGTGGAGTGGGAGGGTAGAATATACATGATGCTTGGACGACATGATAGAACGGTCCAAACAGAACTGTGAGGCTAAAGAGCCATTTGTTGTGATATAATTGCTGCGAGTATGTTTCAAGTTTTCGACCAATATATGAGGACTAGGAGGTGATGTCTATGTTAGTGTAGTCGAGAGTCGACCAAAAACAATGTGTGAAGAACATGATAACGATAAACCACTTCAACTGACTTTGCGAGTGTGCGCCACTGATTAGCTCATGTGAATGGAAAACCCGATAAATCACGGTCTAAAATAAGTAGAAGCTATGGTAGTTACTCAAAGTAAACCATGGACATTTTGTTCTTCATGACAGCAATGCCGTTAGGGCTGATCACGGTCCAAAAAACTAGACTGGACTGACATACCAAAACCGGACTGGACCTAAATGCCCAAAACTCCATATCAAAGACCGACCGGTCTGTTTTAGTCCAACAAAGCATAATTGCCCCGGTTATGCGTAAGATTAAAACGGGCCGGAAATAAGAAAAATGATGAACCAATAACCGGTTTTAGGGTTCAGTCTGGTCCGGTCCAATCTATAATACTCGGCCCTACTTCATGGTGACTAGAATCGTGTTTACTGTTTACCAGATAGTCCAAATTTCAAAAGAGCACCATTCACTATACAGTCATTGCTAAAAAACCTCAATTTTGTCTTGTTTAAAATGTAGGAAAGTCCTAAATTTTGACTAGGAACAAGTCAACCAGTCAAAGCTGTTAGTCTGTTACCATTCGAATATTCGATGTCCACGAATATATCTTTTTAGGGTTTTGCTAATGACAGCCCTTAGGGTTGTTTTTAAGAAATGAGTTTTATTACAAGGTCATCTATGAAGCATTATGATTGGATATCAATTCCGAGAAATATGGATACAATCCTTAAAAATCCGGATGCACTCTAAACATTTGATTTTGATTGGATGATTTCATTTCTTACATTAAATTGTAATAAAAAAATTCCTCTTAACCACAACCCTAAGGGCTGCCATTAGCAAAACCCATCTTTTTAATATTTTTTTTACTACCCTGAGCAAATATACAAAGCTTCACATGCTTATTGTCATTTGCAAAATTTGTCATGATTAAAGTCTTTTTGCAAAATTCATGTCTAACGACTTCTCTTTATATTTTTTTTGTCATGATTAAAGTCTTTTTTTCCATAGTAGGTGAGCATCTTTTTTATGGATTAGAGGATTTATATCAACAGCTAGGGGTGTTTGTTTAAGCTTATTATATATAAGTCAAAAATTATGTAAGTCATAAGCCCGCTATATAAGTTCAAACGAACACCCCTACTTTTGACCTTTTTAAAAGTTACTAATTAAGCAGGGTAGAACTTTAGGCCAAAATGACAAGAAAATTGTGACATTGTGTTCTCAAGTTTTTAAACAAAGAAAAAAGAAAAAGGAAAAAAATAAGAAAGGGAAAAGAAGTGTAAATGAGGGTGCGTTTGTTATGAACTTTTTGCATTTAGGGAATGTAATTATAGAAAATTTAAGCTGCCGTTTAGTTTATAAATAGGTTTCAGATTAGATATCGGATTGAAAGAAAAGAAGGAGAGAATATACATGATTGATTAAAAAATTGTTTGTTTTATAAATTATAATAATGTTTAAATTGCATTTTATATGGTATTTGGATTCGGATTGAGTTCGTTTGGTTTGTATATGAGTTTATGATTTGGATTTGAATTCGGATAGGGGAGAGAAAATATTATTATATATTATTTATTAATAAATAATAATAATAAAAAGAAAGATATAAATATTTAATAAAAAAATAGTCATTATTAAAGACTTTTAAGTAGAAAGAGAAAAATCCTATGAATATGATAAGGAATAGATGGAATGACTTTCTGACAACTTTTCATTTCCAAAAGTATTAAATTCTATAAAGCAAACACTTGATTTTCTTGTGACTCCCATATCTATCATTCTATACACTTAAAACAAACGACCCCTTAATATTAAAATGAAAGTAAAAAAGAACAATGAAATGAAATGAGTGGCAAAGAAACAGACCTCACTTTGTAAGAGGGAATATAGTCAAATACACCTAGGGTCCGTTTGATTTGCATTAGGATTCGGATTTGGATTTGGTTTTAAATTTGGATTAGGATTTGATTTTGATTTGATGTAGAAGAGAGAATATATATGTTATATATTATTATATGACCAGCATCAGGAGAATCCTTTGAACTAGAAGAGAATGGTGGATTTTGAGCCCATAATGGTAGCAGTATGTAATCTTTGTCAGATACTGTCTCCACTCTAGCTTTACCTGCATCATCACATGCTTTTGTACCTGCATTACCATTAGACTGATTTCCTGCAACAACTGGCTTATAGTTCATAAAATTTGTTAGTGCATCTATATCAAAAAGCCAATTAGGTCCACTTCCTGCAATATTATGTGTATTCTCACTAACTTAAACATGCAGGTTCTCTTCTACCATCCTAGTTCTACTGTTGAATACTCTGAATGCTTTGCTATTGATAGATTATCCTACAAAGAACCCTTCATCAGTCTTTCCATCAAACTTACCTAGGTGATCTATGGTATTAAGGATTGTAACAGGACACCCAACTGGTCTCATGAAGCTTAAGGCAGGTTTTCTACCTATAAAAAGTTCATAAGAGGTCTTGTTGTGAGGCTTAATAACTAATATTCTATTTTGGACGTAACAAGCAGTATTAACTGCTTCAGCCTAGAAAGTTGTTGGCAATTTTGAATCAGCTAGCATAGTCCTAGCAGCCTCTATTAGTGTCATATTTTTCATTTATGCTACTCCATTTTGTTGTGGAGTCCTAGCAAAAAAAAAATCCCTCTTAATACCCCTTATTTCACAAAACTGATTCATGACCCTATTCTTGAATTCAGTCCCATTGTCACATCTAATCACTTTTACCCTAAGGTTTATTTGATTTTCTATGCATGTTAAAAATGTTTTAAGGATTTCATTAGTTTCATCCTTAGTGGCTAAAAAGAAAACCCAACTAAACCTACTAAAATCATCTGTGACAACTAGGCAGTACATCTTTTTCATTAAATTTTTTATAAATTTTGGGCCAAACAAGTCCATGGCAATATTTGTAATGTTGGCTGATTGAACTGACTAGTTTATGGTCTTACAAGAACTCTAGTGTTGCATTCCCTTTTGCAAGCAATAAAGATTGATTAATTTTTAAAAAGTTTTGAAGGTAAACCTCTTACAAGGTTACCCCTTACTAGTTTATTCATTGTTTTGAAATTTACATGACCAAGCCTCCTATGCTAAAGATTAGATTCATCTGGTGTGGCTTGTGCAAAGAGACAAGTGAGACCTCCTTGAGGAACAACATTCTTGAATAACCATTGTACATGTTATCCTTTCTAGGACCTTTAAGTAAAACATGACTTTCATCAGTCAACTTAAAGTCTAGAGACTAAACAACACATTCAGTATCAGTAAAAAGAACATTATTCTTCTTGTCACACATTTGTGAGACACTGAAGAGGTTAAACTTTAGTTCCTTTACAAAATACACATCTTCAAAATCTAATTTACCAGTTTTTATTTTACCTTTCCCAGTAATTTTCCCTCCTTTAGAATTACCTCCAAAGGTAACAAATCCTCCATCAATTTCTTCATAATCTGTAAGATAGGATTTGTTTCCTGTCATGTGCCTAGAGCATCCACTATCAATCACTCCTTTATCCTTCAAATCTTGTTGTGGATTGCCCTGCACATAATGGTAGGAAAATTAGTTTCTTTTGGGGACCCAAGCCATTACTGACTTGGATCTACCTTGTGCATCAATATAGTCAAATCTTTTAAAGGACATTGATGCACCATTGTTTCTGGAGACATGGTCTAAAACTTTGTGCTTTGGTCTCCAAACCCAACATGCTGAGGCCTTAACAACATTTCCCTTGTTTCCCTTAACAGCACTAAGAACTGCTTTTGGCCTAGCAGTATTAACCCTTGTTCCCTTAACAGTATTAACCTTTTTAGTGAAATTACTATTATTAGCTGCTGTTATTTTGTTAAAAGGCCTTCTAGAAGTTGAATATGTATTATTAATAACATTTTTTATGGATCCTGTATTATTCACTGTTGTTCTTGGTTGAACGGTATTAACTGATCTAGCAGTATTAAGTGAAATTGGGCCAGACCTAGTTAAGACTGTTCTTGGAACCATGTTCCTTTTTGGACTGGGGTGAGTTAATTTAGAGAAATTTTGTTTGTTCACCCTTTAAACATTGGTCCAAACTGGTTTTGCAAATCTTCCATTATTATACCAGTTATTGCAATCATTCTTCAAATGATCAAAACTACCACACACATGACAAGCTTTCTTGAACATCTCAAAATCACTCCCTAATTTTTTAGACATCTGTTGGTTCCAGTTTCTCTTGTTTCCCCTAGGACTTCTAGATGGACTGAAAGATTGACTGTATGTGTCTTGCCTAATTTGCTCAACAGATTTCCTATCAGTTTTAGGTTTAACAAACTCAATTTTAGTAAAATTAGGCTTAACTTTTTGAAACTTAGGCTTATCTTGTTCCTCACTTTCAGACACCCAATCCTCAATAATTGGGACTCCATTTTATTTCCTAGCAGTCTTAGGTTCATTAGTCTCAACAGTAGGCTTTTCAACTACAGATTCACTAACAGACTCATTCACATCAACAAAATCATCTAGACTAGGATAAACTAAATCAGGTTTTTGTGGCATAAAATTCCTAGTATAGGAAGGTGGGACAGCATTATACCCTAATCCTGTTTTACACTTATCCATTATCTGACTGTCTAGAAGTTTACTTAGGCTTTTTGATGAATTTTCAAATTTTTGTACTGTAAGTCGAACCTCATCTTTTTCTTTTGTAGTCAACTCTAACTTCCTTTTAAGCTATATAATATCTAAATCTCTTAAATAGATTTCATGTTTTGAGAGTTTTATATCTTCCTCATACACAGACTCATTTTTATTAAAGACTAACAGGCTAGCTTCTATAGATTCTAAACTAGTTTTATCAGAGACAGCACTTATCCTAGCTGTTCTTAAGTCTTTAACTAATTATTCATTTTTTTTCTTTTAGATCTTTTACACATTCTAAACAAGATGAAAAACAATTTGAGTCTTTAGATACCTCAGAGTTTATAGAAGAAGTTGAACTTGTTGAAGAATAAGCCATGAGAGCAAAATTGGTTGGACCTTCTTTTGCTTGGTCACTCCAATCATAGCCAAAGCCATCACACTGAGACACTAAGGCATTTGAAGTAGTTGCCTCAACTGGCACAGTCCTTCTGGTAGGCTCCCTGTTCCTGCTGTCTTGATTCCTGGGTGCCCTACACTCCCTTGCAAAGTGTCCTCTCTTGTGACAGTTGAAACACTCCACCTTGGACTTGTCAAACCCAATTCTTTCTTTGTTGGCCATGTCCAGTTTTCTTCCAGTATTCTTTAGGAATCTTCTTGCCCTCATAGTCAGCATAGCAATGTTCTACCTCAAGTCCATCTCTTCTAGATCATCAGGATGGATTTGTTGTAGATCTTCATTATCAAGCTGTGGAATACTTGGTTGGCTAGCAAAGAAGGAATAAATCACAGCATCACTCAAATTTTCAACAGTTGTTGAGCTATCAGCAGCACCCTGAGTGCTAGCAGTATTAACACCCTGAGCAGTATTAACTGCTCTAGTTGCACTGTTAGTGCTGCTAGAGGACAGAAAGGCTACATTGTGTGAGTTTGTGGTTGAGCTAGATGTCCCCTTGACCTCTGATTCATAAGCCTTCAGGTTGTTGAAGAGGTCATCCAAACTCAATGTCTCAATCTCTGGTTTGTTCCTCCACACAATAGTATGCATAGTCCATTCTTGTGACAAACTTCTCAAGAACTTCTGATTGATGTCTTCTTGAGGGATAACTTCACCATGCATCTCCAGTTGACTAATTAGCTTTTGAAGCCTTTCATAGGTTTGCTCAATCACTTCTGTGCTGGATGCAGCAAAGTTTTCATATTGCTGCTTCAGAAGATTTTTCTGAGTTTTCTTTGTAGCAGTATTACCTCCAAATCTGTTCTCAATAGCCTGCATCAGTGTCTTAGCATCCTTGTATGAGTTGAACTTTAATTGATGCTCATTAGGTAAGGCCATCAACAAAGTGCTTCTTGCCTTCAACTCTGCCCTTCTTTGTGCCTTCTCTTCAACACTTGTAGGAGGGATAACAGTCTCCTTACCATCAACAGTTTTTGTTACTATGGGTGCATTACCATTTTCTACGATCTCCCATAGAGTGTAATCAATGCACTGTAGGTACTGCTCCATCCTCATCTTCCAGAGATCATACTCACCAGGTTGGAGTATGGGTAGCTTGATGGTTTGAGTAGATTGAGAATCCATTGCTTCTTGAAAAAGTAGATCTTGTGTGTAGTAAAGTTTCTTCTTATTCAAAGCTTCTCACAAGCTCTGATACCACTTGTTGATCCCAATAGAATAGATCTTGCTTAGCTTGTATAAGGCTAAGTTGTATTGAATAAATTCAAAACAACTATGATAGAAACTTTGATTGTGAATATCAAAGACTATGCGGAATCTAGTCAATGATACTAAGAAGAATTTCAATGAAACAGTAATGAATAAGATCAATAACAAACAGTTTACCAAACTTTCAGCCTCAATATAATACGAACACTCTTAATAGTGTTAGGGTTACAAAACCTTGAAGCTATGACAATTCTATGAATGACTCGATTTGATACTTTGATACTGATACATAGAATTCTATACCCTAGGTCCTTTTTTTTTACACCAAGGAGTCCTAATGGGATTACAATATTTTCCTAAGTTATCATGATCTTCTAAACAAATAACTTATACGTATCTTTTACAAAAATATCTCATACATATCCCACAAGCAATCTTTATCTTTTCTCTGAGCAGTCTTTATCCTTTCAGCAGTTGTAATCTTTCAGTAGTTGTAACTTTTATACCAGCAACATTAACTTTCAACACCAATAGTAGTAACCTTTGTACCAACAACACTAACTTAATAGTAGTAACTTCAAGAACGCTTTTAATCCCAACAAATGGAAAAAATGGGAAACCCAAATTTACCTTTCTCCATTTTGTTTCTCTCTAACAAAAGAAAAAAAAAATCGGATTTCTCAATCTGCTATCAAGTATCTCATTCTAACCCTAATCACCACTAGTAAAATCTCCACCTTTCATCCTCACCGCCGCAATCCGAGGTAATAATTTTAACAAGGACAAATATAACTCCATCTAAACAAGTTTTTAAAATTCTCAACTTTACTATGGTGAAGAAAAACCGTTCTCTTCTCAAAGAATTTAGAAACAAAAAAAAAGAAAATTTTTCCACAACTAAACGTTACCTTAATGTCCAATATCCTTTCGAAAATGGGGTGCAAATTAAAAAAAAACTTAATAAAACTAAAAATCTTATGTATGTGTTTGGCAACGGGCTTTTAAAGGCTTACATGGGCTTGAACTTTTAAAATAAGTCAGCTTATAAAATAAGCTTTGTTCGTCACACGGGCTTATGGAAACTTTTATAAGCCATAAGCTTAAATAAGCCCAAGCCAATAGAAAAGGGCTTTTAGGGGCTCATAACTAGTCAAATTACTTAAATATCCTTCAAAATATAACGGATTATCATGCAAAAGCTGAAAATATATGTGAATTTTATTTGATGTATTTTTATACGATTTTACATTAATAAGCTACAACTCTAACTAATTCACCAAACAACTTTATAAAAATATAAACTTCAACTTTCGGCTTATTATAAAAGCTACAGTCTCAGTCTCAACCTATTACGCTAAACATACTTTATGTTTTATTTTCTTTTATTCCTTAAAGAGTAAATTGCAAAATAGTCTTTGTGGTTTGGCCAAATTGCAGATTTGGTCAGTCGAATTTCGAAATTGCAAAAACAGTCCGTATTTTGAAGGTTTGGTTCTACTTTTGGTCCTTGGTCGACCTGAAATGACTAAAATACCCCTTTTAACAGACGGTTTTTATAAAAGAACAGAGGGGTATTTTAGTCATTTTAGGTTGACCAAGGACCAAAAGTTGAACCAAACCTTTAAAATACGGACTGTTTTTGTAATTTCGAAATTCGACGGACCAAATCTGCAATTTGGCCAAACCACAAGGACCATTTTTGCAATTTACTCTTCCTTAAATGATACTCGAGAATATAATATTAGGGATATAACTCTATGGACTAAAATTGTGAAAAGGCTATAGCTGAGTGGCTAGTGCTGTAACAAAATTTGGGGGTTTTGGCGGTCATCTTTATTCAAACTTTGTTTATTATTTTCGCACCGTCTGTCATTCATCATTTTCACACACACACAAAAGAAAAAAAAACAAATCGAGATGAAAGGAATGAAGCCATTAAAGCAGCTCAAGCTCTCCGTACCAGCTCAATCTGCTCCAATAACCAGCTTCTTGTAAGCTTATACACGATCTCTATTTATTTAATCAATTTTTTGACCTAATTCACTGTTTTATATGTGAAACTAGTTATATTGTGCTGTTAAGTAGAGGGAATTTGATCTAGGTAATGTGAATATGATTAGGGCTGAGCATAATAGACCGCAGACCGGACCGGACCGAGAAACCCAACCGGATTTCTGTCTGGTCCTCGGTCCATCCTTTTTACTCATATTCGATCATCTGTCTGGTCCGGTCCGGTTCGGTCTTACACAAAACCAGGAATTATGCTTTGTTGGACCGAAGACCAAACCGGACCGGACCGGCCCGGACATGGACCTACCATTTCGGTCCGATGTTTTGGACAAATCCGGTTTTCAGTCCGGTCTGGTTTTCGGACCGTGATCAGCTTTAGTTCAGATCATATTAAACACTATAAATATAGCGCGCTTATGGCTTGTGTGGTTTCCGGCTTATGTTTCGTAAGCTCACTTTTTATGGCTTATTTTGAAACTTTCCGGCTTATATAAATAAGCTTATTATGATATGATAAGCTCATAATAAGCCGAAAAGTTTCAAAATAAGCCATAAAGAGTGAGCTTACTAAACATAGCGGAAACCACATAAGCCATAAGCCCGCTATATAAGCCGAAACAAACACCCCTAACTGATAAATGTTGATCTAGTTTGTGTGATTGTAGTTATCTTGTCGAGTTAGATTTTAGTAATTGTGACGTGAAATGTTAAATTGTGGAAATGTGATCTTATTAATGGCTATGTATTTCTAGTATCCTATGTTGATTGACTTGTTATTGTTTTGGATCATTTGAACCGCTATGTGAATGTAGTTATATTGTTAATTTAGTTCAAAGTTGTGCAGTTCGGAATATGTGAAACGCTAGTTAGCTTATATTAGGGGTATTTTGGCGAAGATAGCAGTAGCAATATTAGCCGTTTGTTTTGATAAAGCGTTTGGTAACATAGCGTATAGTCATAATTAGTAAGTTGAAACACTTGTTGCTCGTAAATGCTACTAGAAGTAGCATTTTGATTTGGAGCGTTTAGAAAAAGTAGGAATGCTAGTTGCTTGTTTCCAAACAAGCATTTTGTGCACAACGCTAACCGCTAGGTGCTAGTTGCTTCAAAATGCTCCTAAACGCTTGCTACCAAACATATTTTAAGTTACCAGACACGGTAATCTTCTGGAATGTGGTTTAATGCATATTTGTGCTGTTCGGATCATGTGAGTAGTTTTGTATTTGCAGTATCTGTTATTTCTTTTTGCATTTTTAACTAAGATAGGTCTTCATGTGTGTCTGAGTTATATATGTGTTCAGATTATGTGAAATCCTAATTGCGGTAATCTTGATATGATGTATAGTATATGTGAATGTAGTATGCAACTGTAGTATTTGATGGTTTTTGTGAATTTATAGGACAGCGAGTGGGACATTTCATGATGGGGATTTACTTCTGAATATGAAAGGACTAAAGCTCACATCCGAGGATAAGAAAAAGAGTGTAAGTTTGATATGCTTTAATTTGACATTTACGATGTGGTATAAAAAAAACGAACTCACTTTCGGTGTGCTATATGAACAGCCTTCTGATGGCAAGGAGATTGATCTGCAATTTTCATTGGAAGACCTTGAGACCATCAAAGTTATTGGCAAAGGAAGTGGAGGTGTTGTTCAACTTGTTCGGCATAAATGGATTGGGACATTGTTCGCTTTGAAGGTCAGAATGTCAGATTATATACTCTAATTACTTGCTTTCTGATACGATGGATCTTTGTGTAGAGGGTGCACTTTAATGTAACCTAAAATGCTTGTCATCGAACATTGAGCAATTGCCTTTCATATTAGTATGGCTGTATGGGAATGTTCAGATGTGCATCTGAGCTGATTAGAGTGACGTGAAGTTGCAATAGTTAGTTGTAAGTGTGAAAAAACCGATTATGATTATAATTTTATCATTCGGAGATGATATAATCTGAATTAAAGAACATAACTAGTTGTACTAAGAAAACTGATTGTTGAGTTAGACGCACACTGAGTAGACTATCTGCAATTTTAAGCATATCATTATCTAGTTATCTGATATTTGAGTTCACGTTACTGTAATTACTTTAGAAACACACATCCAATCACCAGGTCAACTACGTCTATCAAACCATCAAGGATATAGAATATGCGCAACTCATATAATCATGCTATAAAAAGTTAGTGGATACTAAATTTCTGATACTGAAGTGTACTCGTTGTGGTTACAGGTGATCCAGATGAACATACAAGAGGATATACGTAAGCAGATTGTGCAAGAGCTGAAAATTAATCAAGCATCTCAATGCCCTCATATCGTTGTTTGCTACCACTCTTTCTACCACAATGGAGCCATCTCTCTTGTTTTTGAATACATGGACCGCGGATCTTTGACGGATGTGATTAGACAGCTCAAGACAATTCTTGAACCATATCTTGCAGTGCTCTGCAAGCAGGTTTGTGGCATTTTGGACCCATTTGTTTATAGACGGGTTGATACTGGTTATGGGTCAAACACAGAAAATTTAATAGCTAGCATAAAATGAGACGGATCTCAAGTCGTCAAAACTGCATCTTTGATACATAAAGTGTGTTGGATTTAAAAAAAAATATGAATTATGATTGAATTATATAATTTTTGAAATATAAGGAGTCCAATGTATGACCAAAATGTGTTTCAGGTCAACCCAAATTTTCCCATTTGACTGACCCCTACCCAAACGCGCACCTTTGGACACATCTAAGTTATGCGGATGTTTAATAGTTTGCGCTGTATAGCTAACTTGAGTTGCATCTTAGACACTTTTACGGGTTTTCCTATAAAGCAATGGTGTTCATTAGATCAGCATAATGTCTATTACAGGTGTTGCAGGGTCTTGTGTATTTGCACCACGAAAGACATGTAATTCACAGGGACATAAAGCCATCTAATTTACTTGTAAACCAAAAAGGGGAAGTAAAGATTACAGATTTTGGCGTTAGTGCAATGCTTGCTAGCTCCATGGGCCAACGAGATACATTTGTTGGAACTTACAACTATATGTCGGTAAGTCTTGTCAACATTTCAAAAACAAACAATATTTGCCTGAATGAGATCTGATCTTCTTTCTTATTGTTGATTTTTTAAGCCGGAGAGAATTAGTGGGAAGGCTTATGATTATAAGAGTGATATATGGAGTTTGGGCCTAGTGATCCTCGAGTGTGCTATAGGACGATTTCCTTTCATACAGTCTGAAGATCAGCAAGGTGGGCCAACTTTTTATGAGCTATTAGACGCTATTGTCTCAAAGCCACCACCTACTGCTCCACCAGACCAATTTTCCCCAGAGTTCTGTTCATTTGTCTCTGCCTGGTAAGTTAAAGTTATAAGTTTAAAATCTACAGATATCTATTGTTGTTAGTTTGTTACTCTGATGTAAATTATACTGTCTGGGGTTAACGAAGATAAGTAAAACCTTACTCTGATATAAATTATGCTGTTAAACTTCTTAGAATGAGTTGCACAACTGGTAAACTTTTAGGGCCGTAAGAAACTGCTTGCACTGACTCGCCAATACCTTATTTCTCTGTCAAATTGTGATCAATTAAACCTCATATTTACAATCGTATGTTTTTTAAAACATCTGGGGAGGTTGTAGGTAACTTTTAGCCAGTATTTTTTTTATTTGCCCGTCTAGCTTGTTATCAATAAGATATGCCTCTCTAGAAATGTTTATGCCATTGTTGTTTTTGCCAAGAGATAATATTCGGAACCTTTAAAATGGTGAATCTGGAACTCCTCATTTTGATATTAGTAATTTGTTTAAGATATGTGAAGAGAACACACTCGTAAATGGTTCTATGTTCATCAAGACCATAATTTATCATCTATATATGTTCTTACAACTCTACGTGTGTGTCAACATGCAGCATACAAAAAGACCCTAAAGACAGATCATCGGCTCTAGACCTTTTGGTTCGTTTACAATCACTCTAATGAACTTATGTCAATGCCGTTTCTCTTGTAACACGAATGCTTACATTTGCTTATATTTGCAGAGCCACCCGTTCATCAAGAAATTCGAGGACAAGGATATTGATCTTGCAATTTTGGTAAGTGGCTTGGAAGCACCAATTAACTTTTTAAAATAAATTATAATGTAATGAGATTTTACTGTATAATGCATTCCCCAAATATGTACTATCAGCTTCTATTATACCATAAATTCACTCTTGTATTTCTCAAATTATGAAGATGTATAATACCATATGTTTATTGCATGCTTACCGAATTCCAAAATTTGAAATCATCCGCTATGTTTGGCAACGGGCTTACGGGGTTATAGACGCTTAGAGCTATAAAATAAGCTATCTTATAAAATAAACTTTGTTTGTCACACATGTTTATGGAAGTTTTTATAAGCCATAAGTCTTCATAAGTTGGAGCCCATAGAAAAGGCTTATGAGTGCTTATAGCTAGTCAAATTATTTAATACCCTTCAAAATACAATGTTATGTGAATTTAATTTGTTGTATTTTTATGAGATCTTACATTAATAAACTCCAACTTATTCGCTAAACAGTTTTATAAAAATATAAGCTTTAGCTTTCGGCTTATAATATAAGTTCCAACCTCAGCGCTAGCTCGAGCCTTAACCCATCACATTACACAAAACATACCCAAAGTGTACAAAAGTTATATCACCTTCGTCTCAAAACAAGTGTTCAGTTTAACTTTTTGGTTCAACTTTTACTTTTAACTATTTTAGTGTGTGTTATATAATACTTGATATAGAAAATATGAATGGATTGAGTTTTAAGTGTATTTTTATTGGTATAATTTTCTTCATGTATTATGAAACAAAAAGAATTACTGTATATATTTAAGGTTAAAGTTAAACCAGTTGGACTCTGAAAAGTTAAATCGGACACTTATTTTAAGATGAAATAAGTATATTATATATATAATCATTTGAGATGTGTTGACCTACTGTTCATCGAAGCACTGTAGCTACAGTGCTGGGCCAGAAAATTTAGCCCAAAAATTTGGGCCGGCCCAATTATTTTATTTATTTTTTTTTTTTAAAATTGTTGGGACAAAATAGGGAGGAAAAAAATGTTACAAAAGTACCGACGCATTCAGATAAAAAAATACCCGCGGTAACATTTCCGAATT
>BQNB010021539.1:265-47366 GCA_026074375.1 Tanacetum coccineum
ATTCATGAAACTTGATGATTTGAAGGTAAATCACAAGTTTAGGGGAGGATTGTTGGGAATTAATCTTATCATACTTAGTACTGCTCATAAGTTACAACTGCCAGTATTAATCAGATAGTACTGCTAGAGTAAGTTAGTACTGCCAGTACTAACTTAATACTGTTGAAGGACTTAAGACTGTTGGTTATAGAGTTACTATTGCTGGTTCAAGATTAATGCTGCTGCTGAAGTTAATGCTGATTAGTCAAATAGAAGACTAAAGTTAATGCTAATTGACTGAAATTAATGTTGATTAGTTAAATAGAAGACTGGAGTTAATGATGATTGAAGAGATTAATGCTAATTGAGAATTTGACTAAATATTTTGGAAAGTATTAAATAATTTACCAAACCGATCTCGTTCATTCCCACTGCTAGAGTATTTTCCCACTGCTAGTGTTATGTATTCGCACTACTAGAGAAAGGTTTCCACTGCTCTAAGGCATTTCCACTGTTAGTCATGTTCATTCCCACTACTAGAGTACTTTTCCAATTGTTAGTGTAAATCTTCCCACTGCTAGTGTTTACACTGCTGAGAAGTTTTGCCACTGTTGAAGACTTTCCACTGTTGCATGAAGATAAAATCTACTCTGATTCAAATACGCGTTATTATTATATTTGGAATGTATCTTATGTATATCTCTTTTATTTAGGAGATACGGTTTAGGTCTTATCTTGTACAGGGCTCCTTGTGCTATAAAAGGAGTCCTTAGGTGACATCATATATACACATCTTTCACATACTACTCTCATAGCTTTAAGGTTTTGTAAACCCTAGTACTGTCAGAGTACTCATATTATTCTCTTAATAATATTAAAGCTTTTTGGTTATTCACTATTTTCATGTCATTTCATTGTTATCTTCTTGATCACTAAAGGTTAGATTCCGCATAGCCTTTGGTGAAACTCATTAACAAAGTTTCTCTCATTGTTACCTTGTGTTTATCCAAGATAACAATAACCTTACAAGCTAAGGCATTAGATCCAAGTTTGGGAACAACACTTGCCTCCACGAACCACCAATCCACCACCACCACAACCCTCGTTTGACATAATCAAGCGTTTGGCTAACCAACCACCACCACTTCCCGCCATGGAACCACCTCTTCCACCTTTACCACCACACCTTCCGCCATTAGGATCAAACAATCCCTTTCCCGTTCTCACTCATGAAATGTTTTGTGATCATTGTCAACACACGCAAGTCATTATCAACGATCTTCGTGAAGAAATGAGGTTCATCCTCAGTCACATTCTCGAGTGCCTCAACATCCTCGCCCACAACTCTTAGATTAGTTTAACGTAGGAAATGAATAAAATTATCCTTGTTCTTAGTTTTTCCCATTTTTGTATTAGACTTAATGTCACAAAAGTGGTCGATTATTTTATTGGAATCTTTGTTCTATATGTTGATCTTGTTATGGCTCTCTTTACTTCTTGCAAAATATATTAATTTGTACTAACCATTTAAAAAAAATCTTGACTTTATGTATAGTAGCCGATTCCCTCATCTATGAAGACCGATTCCCTCCCTCAGAGAGAACCGTCAGAGCCGATTGTACAATAGCATATTTCTTCTCTTGCTTCTAATTTTTGTCTTGTAGGTACTCTCAAAGCAAGGGGGAGCTTACACCAAATTGCTTTACTAACTTTTCTTTTGCAGCATTACATTTCTTTGATGATTCCCTCTCTTAAGAGGATGCCTTCGTCAAGGGGGAGTGGTATTCGCTATTTTATACATACTATTTACCATAAAAACGAACCCAAAAGACCAAAAACATAATAAAAATTGCAAATATATCTTGTTTTTGAGTTTGTGTATGTGCAGGTACGGATATTAAAGAAATAGACAAAATTAAAGACAAAACTGGACAAAACCGAGCACGGGATCGGAAAGAGCGCGAGAAAACGAGTTCAACGGTGCTTTCGGATTTTATTGGGCCAGCCCATAACCCATTTAAATGGGCCAGGCCAGCCCATTAGTATCTTAATCCATAATAAAGCCCAATGTAAATTTGATAAATCTGAATAACAGAAGGAATGTGACGTCACCAACACGTGAGGGTGAAATTAAATCCAAAACTTACATGTGACTTCCCACTAGCAATTGGCTTGGCGAATTGAAGGGCGCCACGTGGCGAGCACTAGTTACAATTCATTTCATATTTTCATTTAAATGATCAAACGGGTATAAATGTTGCGTTGGATAAAAGCAAATAATGAGTCCATGTGGCTCACTCTAAGAGCCTCCACTATGAAGAAATAAGCAAGTAAAATAGTCACACGTGGCCATCTATCATGAGACGAGTATGAGAAAGTATTCATACAAAATTGATCCAGTGGCCATTATTCATGCGTACAAATGAAGCTTACCAAAAGTCACACGTGTCCTTCAATCATCGGTTGGATTAAGTCTGAAAAATTGGTGATCCGAGGCTACACAAAAGCATGCCAATGATTGGCTAATAATGCAAGAATGATGGAGGACAAAATACAATTCTCACCCTCACCCCCTTATAAATGTAGCTCGACCCCCTTCATTTTTTTGGAGAGGGAGGCCTTTATTTTTCATAGTTGTAGTTTAGTTTTTTTTAGCTTATTAAAGATTTGTATCAGCTTATTTTATTTTTCCGGCTTATTGTACTAGCTTATTTCTTAAGCTTAATCTGATGATGTAATAAAGAATGCTTGAAGTTGATTAAAAATATTGGTTTGCTATTTGTTTTTGCTAGTGCTAGTTTAAATTCATTTTGTTATCCCCGCTTATTCTAATAGCTTTTGGCGATTCAGCTATTTCACGGCTTATTATTTTCAAAAGCTTTTAAAAGTTTATAAACAAAATGGAAAAAAACCTCCCCCCCCCCCCCCCCTAAAAATTATAAAAAGCCTTTCAGCTCATTTGTATCATTTTTATAGATTTTTAAATACTTTTCGAAATAATAAGCTAGAATAAGCTCGAGTTTAGCTTATTAATTGTGCTTATATTATCTTTGTGTTATTAGAAGCTCTTATTTACTGAAATGGGGGGGGGGGGGGGGGGGGGGGGGGGGGGGGGGGGGGAGTGGAGATAAGCTTCAAAATAGCTTATTTGGTTTAACTTGAGCTTAAATTGCTAAATCGAACATTAGTGAGCTTATTCAATTTGTCAATTTTAGTAGTTTAAATGCTTATTGCTTTGATTAATCCTTTTGTTGCTGATCTCGCTTGCTTATTTGAATAGTCAAATGCTTATTTCAAATATGATTAGACTTATTTGGTAATCTAGGTTGTGGATCTTGTTTCTAGCTTATTTTTCTTTAGCTTATTGTCGTGTCTCTTGTGTATTTCATTCTAAAGTTTATTAGGTTGTTAGATGAGCTTATCTCGTCCATGCTATTTGCTTAATTTCGTTAGTTATTACTTTCCTATAAAGTTTACATTCGATTTATAGGTGATATTTATACTTTGTTCGATTTAAAGTTTCGTTTATAATTTTGCTAGAAACTTGAGCTCACTGCTTTTCGTTGTTTGTTAGAATTAGATTGTTCTTTATTTATACAAAATTAGTCAAATCAAACTATTATGAATTAGGTGCGAGTTACAGAATTGGAAACCATGTCTTGCGTTGAGTTGAATTAGACTAATAAGGATTTCATTTGTCCTTAGTTAACTGGTCCTCATTTTGTTCCATGGTGGGTTTCATTTGGATTATATGATCTAAATGGTTAGCTGTTGGGCCTCATTAAACTGTTGAGGCAAGCGTTTCTTTTAAAAGACTATTGGGCCTATTATTGCAAAAGGAAATGTTACTAATCTGTTTTAACAATTTGTGTTGTAAAAATTTGGTACCAGTCAACTCATTAGGCGTGGAGCTTAAGGGTTTATTTAGCTAGATCGAATGTGACTATTTGTTTTAGCTAAATAAATCGGGTGGTATTCCGTTGTAAATTGCGCTCTTCATTTTTTTACTTTCGGTTCTATTATCTAAATTTTTTCCATAATAGAGTAGATTTATTTTATCGTTTTATAATATGTTTGCCTATTTGAATTTTTGTCATGCTTAGTATAGATTTATTTTTATAATTAAATGCTATGTTTGTTAAATTTAATTTGTTTATGAGTAGTGAGTAGATATCTTGTGTTTGCTAAGTGATTAGTGATTTGGAATTTAAGTACAGGTTTAAAAGGGTTAAAAAAAATTAATATCAAATAAAATTTTCCATTTAATATCTCCAATACTTTTAATGCAATTTAATTTCTTGTCATTTATTTTTAACATTTTAAATTTTACTTTGCATTTATTTTTTGAACCGAAGCCCGCACTTGATGAATATTTCACGTCACTTAGCAAGCATGTTAGTCATTTATATTTTTAGATCATTTTTAGTATAATCTTGTAGTTTTAAATCGAAGAATTAATATTAGTTTAATTTTTAGTATAAAAATAGTTTAAAAACCAAAAGTATTAGCATCATCCTTTTATATGCTTCCGTTTTTAGTAGATTTAGAAACCAAATCAAAAGTCTTTATACCAATTCTAAACGCGCGATCACGAACTTAACCGATTCTTAATTCACGCTTCGTCGAGGGAAAATGACCCGGGAGGTTTTTGAGACGACTTTGTTAGAAATTAGTTCCTAGAACCCGACGGAAAATACTACTATACTAAATTGTTACGTTCCTTTATTATTACGTATTTGATATTTTAATATATATATATATATATATATATATATATATATATATATATATATATATATATATATATATATATATATATATGTATTAAAAAGGACGGATCAATTTTTGGCGCCGCTGCCGGGAAGAGTGTACGTTATCGTGTGTTCGTTAAAAGATTATGTTTTGAAGACCACTTCCCTCGTGAAGTTAATTTCGTCTTGAATAATTACTTTTATGTATAAAAAAATAAAACACAAAATTATTTTCATTTTCTTTATTAGTATTAGTATAAGATAAATAAAAACCAGAAAATCCAAAAAAAAAATTTTAAAAATAAAAACATTGTCAATAAAAAGAAATAAAAAATCACAATTTGGTAAAAGAACACCAACAAATAATAACCCTTCAATTGTGGTATTATCCTAATTATAAATTCCCAACCAATAAATAATACTAATAATAAGAATAAAAATAACAGATTTTAAAGACCTTACCTTTTGTGTCACTGTGATATACGCTCACTTTGAAAGTAAACACTTTTAGATGAGCTTTTTTTTAAACCGAGAATTTGTTGATTATTAGGTTTAAGTTATTCGATCTCGTTTTGTCCTTTTAAAAAAAATATGTTGTTTAAAAAAACTCGAAAAACCAAAAATAATCATCTTTTAGCCTCTTTCTCATTTAATTCTTATTTTCTCGACCCTCTATTTTAATTCTTCTTCTTATCCCTTTAAATTGTTTAATTCTTATGGCGTCACTCGATCATCGTTTGAACCCTCTCTTCTCGATTAAAGAATGCAGGACTTATGGAGCTTTGTACACTAGAAACTGTGGTTTTTCAAAATGGGAGTCTTAAGACAGATTTTAACTTGTTCCTAAACCCTCTCAGAATTTATTCAGACTTGTGAGGATCCGTTTGATGGTCTATATTGTCGTCTTTCTTCGTGCGAAAGTGTTTGAATGAAGGTTGGTATACAATTCATGATAAAAACAAACTTCTAAATAATTTTGAGTCATCCAATCACAACACTAACGTTGCTAATGCTCCTCGAGAGCCATTCGTTTTCAATCAAGACCCCGGTAAAAATTCCTCGCAAAGTCCTCTACAAATTAACCACAATTGTTGTTACGAGTGTGTGATTCTTAAAAGAATTTTTGGCAACAATTTACTTGCAAGTCTGGTGGGAACGTGCTTCATATTGGTTATAAATCCCTCCGAATGCCCGGATTTATCTCCTAATCACGAGACCATGCAATCAAACCATTGATGTGCTCCCACAAACCTTGCCAAAGTATTTTGATCCGTACTTGCTATTTCCGAAAAAGAAAGATCATTACTTACGTTTCAAACCCAACTTTGATGATGATTCTCCTAACGTTAATCAACCCACATCTTAGAACAAAATAAAATCTCAATAACCTCTATATCTTGTGAATTTTGCGGAACGTGCTCGTTAAGGTCACTATTGATACACCACAAGTTCTGTTCTATCTATCGTGAACCGTGTTACAATCAAGAACTTTAAGTTTTCCCGCAAGATTTTCATGATTTTTCACAACAATATTTTTGTTTGTGAAAATTATGGGGTCCTCACGAGACTTTTCATATCAACCGATGAATTTTTTTTATTACGAACCTATCCGTGTTATATTCTAATTATTCTGGGGGGTGGGGTTTTTGACTAACTCACCCTCGCAAAAACCATCAATCATCCAATCTTCAATACTCAAAAATGAGTTTTTCTTAATCCTAAAACAACTTATGACAAATGACATCCATATGTGATATGGTTGGTCAAATTATGCAAAAGAAGGAAGAAGAAAAGCGAATTGCAAAAGAGCAAGCGGCTAAAGAGCGATATTAGAAGATTCCCATTTGCTATGATGATGACGAAGACTATACCATTGCAATCACACCCGTTTTATCAACCAAGGAGCCCGTTGACTCTCTCATAATGGAGGATGAGCATATTGACACTATTCCAGCAATGGAATTGGACGAAGTATAACAAGTCAAGTGTCAGAACCTCCAATCCAAGTGAGTCCAAGGGTATTTCCGACGGTGGTTGTGATGTGCCTCTCTGTGATAACCCTACCCTTCTTGAAGCTTTCAAAGAACACTCTGAAACTATCATCGATTCTAACAATGATTCTACTTTGAGTGATGACGATTATCCCTATGGTGAGGATATCGATTATGTCGATGCATCACCTCCCGATGCTGAGATCGTCAGCTTAGAGGTGGTGGAGAGTGTTATCCCGGAAGTTGGAGGGGTTGATACTGATATTCTTCTAACAATCAAAGACGATATCCTTCGTGAAAAATTGTTGAATGTCAATCTTCTTATTGCTAACATCGAAGCATTAAAAGATAATCCCGTTCCATCTTTCGATTTTGTAATCAAGTCTCCCTCTACCTTTCCTAACTCTTTCTTGGAGGAGACTAACACCTTTGATAATTCTTTAACCGAATATGAAACTTTTCGCTTTAATCTGGAAGAGATTAGTAGTGGCAGTACCACTACTCGTTCTGATTATTCTCTTCCGGATTATGAAGCTTTCTATCTCAATGACGATCATATTGAAGAAAAGAGTAGTGGCAGTACCACTACTCATGCTGATTTTTCTCTTCCTAAATATGATTCGTTCATCTTTGATCTTTCGATCAATCCTTTTCCTCCTGCCGATAGGAGTGACTTTTATCATGAGGAGTTCGCCGATGAACTCGCTCACATCATATCTCCTCTGGATCTTGAATGTTTCTATTTTAAGATAGAGCCCGATCCGGGAGATTTGATTGAACCTGGGATTCGTAAGAATGTTTCTTCTACGATAAATGTGAATTTACCATTCGAGGATGCCTAATCTCCTCTCTTGGCATTTGTTGTATGGATCTTTCTTGCTTTTCTCACGTATCCCGTTACTCCGCCATATATTACTCTCACTGGGGAGAATGAAGAACCAATTTTGACCCGGCATGTCCCAGTTTATCATTCCTTTTATTCCGGTAGACTCATCGGGAGTGGAACTACATGAAATTCAATGTTTATCCAAACCACTTGAATGAAAGTCCGATGAAGATTTTATCTTCCACTTGCTCCCTCATGGACAAATTAATTCGGGGTCGAGTCAAGCTCGTGACTCGGTTAACAAAAACAAGCATTTCTATATTCTTATCTATTTTCTAACAATTAATGTGAGGGGGATCGCCTCTTTCCTTTCTTGTGTTTTGTGTTTTGTGGTTTATGTTTTTATGTCCAGGATACCCGGATTTTGAAGACTCTCATGCTCATTGTTTTGTCCATTCATTCGAGCTTCATATCCCCAGCTTCATTTAGGGAATCCAATATCCTAATCTTATCGATTATCGTTTATCTTTAGCATACTTGATAAATGGCTTTAGATTTGTGTAGAGAACCCTTAATACTTGAATTATGCCTTGAAATTAGTATGGGGGTGACAGTCTTACATTGAGGACAATGTGTAGTTTTAGTATGGGGAGAATCTATCGATTTGATTGTGCCTGCAGCTGTTGTTTTCACGTAATCCCGTTTTTACCACCAAAATTCCCAAAAAAATTAAAAAAAATTAAAAAATTTCAAAAATAAAATACTTTTTGTCACAATTTTGACTTTCCTTCAGTGTAAAAAATAGAGTAAATTTTGACCCAATCGAGCGTGTTAAGCTCTAGCTTGTTTCTTAACTTTTAGGCTAAGCGTTCGCGAGAATTCGTGAAGAATGAAAAATGATAGAGTTAAGTATGAGTTGAATGCTAAGCAAAGATTATTTGGAAATCTTAAGAGCTCATGTATGTAACTTGTTGCTTTTCTCCCATAAGCCTTAACCGGATTAATATACGTGCTTGTTTTTGGAGTTATTCTAAATCAATAATTTTCTAAGTAATAAAGCAAAAATGTAGTCCTTAGTTCAAACTTATACTTGAATTTTTCAAAAAGAAGTCTTCTCTATATAAAGTAAAAATATATATATATATATATATAATATAAAAAAATAATAATAATAATAAAATAATAATATAAAAAAATAATAATAAAAAAAGTAATATAAAGCTTTAAAAAAAATCAAAATATAATAAGCTGTGGGCTGATAAAAGTTTACTACCTCTTGTCGGCTCACAACCGATGTGGTAGTCTTCTAAAGAAAGCCCATAGTAAGAATAAAAATCCGAGACTGATAAAATTTGTTGCATCTTGGCCGGCTCACACCGATGTTTTGGCTGCCTCAAAAAGGACGAGGTTACAATAGCATAATGTCTAAATAATTCAGTGTGATATAATTGACTTCTTTTTGTTAAATTCAAATATGCTTTTGCCCTTTGACTATTCTATTTTTATAAGCATGTATATTCGGAAAAGGAAACCTGAGAGTTTTGAAACTAAGGTCCGGAGTCTCGATACTAGTCTCGGAGGGGTGTCAACAGCCGGTCACTTAGCCGATAAGGTTGGGTGATGTGCCGAACAAAGTCGCTACATGGGATGATCTCGCCTTCAAATTCATTATTCTCAGGTGGAACGTGAAGCATAGTATTTTGCAAAACGTTGATCCATGGTTGAAATTCAAAATGGCACACTCACCTAAGATATAATAATTGTCGGGAGTGAAAAGTTCACAAGTTGCAAATATGAGTAGTGTTAGCATCTTAACTGATATTTAACTGTGATTTCGTTTTAAGCTTGGTTTGGAGCGAGTGAAAAGTCGGGGACGATGAATTTATCCTTTTTGGGGCATTTTCGGATCGAAATGCATCTTGTTCTATGATCCCTAACGGTTATGAAAATAACGAAAGTCAAATTAGTTAGTTGCTAAAAAAAATCAAATCAAAAATATTAGTGGTAATAAGCGTATATCTTCAATAATGGTAAAAATGGGGCTTCTCTAAACTCTTGATTCTCTAATTCACCTCGATGAACACTTAGCTACTTTTCGAGGTAATTAGTCGAGAGGGATCAAGATTCTTAGTTTTCTAAGTGTATTTATTACATTGCGTGAGGACACGGCAATACTTTAGTATGGGAGAATTTGGTATTCGCTATTTTATACATACTTTTTACCTAATTAAACGACCCCAAAAGACCAAAAACATAATAAAAAATTGCATATATATGCTGTTTTTGTGTTGAGTAGTGCAGGTACGGATATAAAAAAAAAGACAAAAATAAAAGACAAAATCGGATAAAACCAAGCACGGGATTGGAAAGAGCGCAAGAATACGAGTTCAACAGTGCCCTCAGATTTTATTGAGCCAGGCCAGCCCATAATTAATATAAGCCCATTTTCATGTCCAGATGAAATTTGTTAATATTGAAGATGCATGATGTCACCATGACGTCAGGTCATGTGCACATAAATTAAATCACAAACTAATCATGTGCCATAGCACTAATGGAATGAGGCGAATGGTAACATGACACGTGGCGGAGATATACCATTTCAATTAGGCAAATGAATGAGGTTGGCTGAGTGTTAAATTCAAAAGACTAGTCACGAGAACATTTAATAATTCACAAGAAGCACGTGATCTCCACTAGAAGAAATGGGGTGAGAAAGTAAAATAGTTACACGTGGCCATCTATCATGAGACGAGTATGAGAAAGAATTTATACAAAATTGATCCAGTGGCCATTATTCATGCGTACAAATGAAGCTTACCAAAAGTCACACGTGTCCTTCAATCATCGGTTGGATTAAGTCTGAAAAATTGGTGATCCGAGGCTACACAAAAGCATGCCAATGATTGGCTAATAATGCAAGAATGATGGAGGACAAAATTACAATTCTCACCCTCACCCCCTTATAAATGTAGCTCGACCCCCTTCATTTTTTTGGAGAGGGAGGCCTTTATTTTTCATAGTAGTAGTTTAGTTTTTTTTAGCTTATCAAGATTATGTATAAGCTTATTTTAATTTTTCCCGCTTATCGTACTAGCTAATTTCTTAAGCTTAATCTGATCATGTAATAAAGAATGCTTGAAGTTGATTAAAAATCTTGGTTTGCTATTTGTTTTGCTTATTTGCTAGTTTAAATTTCTTTTTGTTAGCTTATTCTATAAGCTGTGATTTCGTGCTTATTTTCACGGCTTATTATTTTCAAAAGCTTTTAAAAGTTTATAAAATGACTCCTATAAGCCTTTTAAGCTCATTTGAATCATTTTTATAGATTTTAAAATACTTTTCGAAATAATAAGCTAGAATAAGCTCGAGTTTAGCTTATTTTTGTGCTTATATTATCTTTGTGTTATTAGAAGCTCTTATTTACTGAAAAGATAAGCTTCAAATAGTCTTATTTGTTTAACTTGAGCATAAATTTCTAAATCGCTTCATTAAGTGACTAATTCGATTTGTCATTTTAGTAGCTTAAATGCTTATGTCTTGATTACTCTTTTGTTGCCTTGATCTCGCTTGCTTTAGCTGAATAGTCAAATGCTTATTTAACAAAGAGATTTAAATTATTTGGTATTCTATTGTGGATCTTGTTTCTACTATTTTTCTTTAGCTTATGTGCGTGTCGCTTGTTTTTTTTCATTCTAAAGTTTATTAGGTTGTTAGATGAGCTTATCTCGTCGTGCTATTTGCTTAATTTCGTTAGCTTATTACGTTCCTATAAAGTTTTCATTTCGATTTATAGTGATTTGTGCTTGTTCGATTTAAAGTTTCATTTATAATTTTGCTAGAAACTTGAGCTCACTGCTTTCCGTTGTTTGTTAGAATTAGATTGTGCTTTATTTATATAAAATTAGTCAAATCAAACTATTATGAATTAGGTGCGAGTTACAGAATTGGAAACCATGTCTTGCGTTGAGTTGAATTAGACTAATAAGGATTTCATTTGTCCTTAGTTAACTGGTCCTCATTTTGTTCCATGGTGGGTTTCATTTGGATATATGATCTAAATGGTTAGCTGTTGGGCCTCATTAAACTGTTGAGGCAAGCGTTTGTTTTAAAAGACTATTGGGCCTATTATTGCAAAAGGAAATGTTACTAATCTGTTTTAACAATTTGTGTTGTAAAAATTTGGTACCGGTCAACTCATGAGGCGTGGAGCTTAAGGGTTTATTTAGCTAGACCGAATGTGACTATTTGTTTTAGCTAAATAAATCATGGGGGGGGGGGGGGGGGGGGGGGTGGGGGGTGTGTTGATATTCGTTTAATTGCGGCTCTTTAGTTTGGGTTCTATTTTCTAATTTTTTTTTAATAATTAGAGTAGATTTATTTTATCGTTTTATAATATGTTTGCCTATTTGAATTTTTGTCATGCTTAGTATAGATTTATTTTTATCATTAAATGCTATGTTTTGTAAATTAATTTGTTTTATGATAGTGATAGATATCTTGTTGGTTTTGCTAAGTGAATTAGTGATTTTGGAATTTATAGTGCAGGTTTAAAGGGTAAAAAAAATTTACTAGTCATTAAAAATTTTCCAATTTAAATATCGTCATTTACTTTTAATGCAATTTAATTTCTTGTCATTTATTTTTAAGCATTTTATTTTACTTGTCATTTAATTTCTTGAACCTAAGCCCGCACTTGATGAACATTTCACGTCACTTAGCAAGCATGTTAGTCATTTATATTTTTAGATCATTTTTAGCATAATCTTGTAGTTTTAAATCGAAGAATTAATATTAGTTTAATTTTTAGTATAAAAATAGTTTAAAACCAAAAGTTTAGCTTCTCTTTTATATGCTTTCTCTTTTAGTAGATTTAGAAACCAAATCAAAAGTCTTTATACCCATTCTAAACGCGCGATCACGAACTTAGTCGATTTTTAATTCACGCTTCGTCGAGGGAAAACGACCCGGGAGGTTTTCGAGACAACTTTGGTTAGAAGATTATTCCTAGAACCCAACGGAAAATACTTACTATACTATAATTGTTACTTTCCTTATTATTACGTATTTATTATATATATATATATATATATATATATATATATATATATATATATATATATATATATATATGTATGTATTAAAAAGGACGGATCACAAAGTTATGAGGGGAGTATTCAGAGTTTGAGCATAATAGAATCGATGGAATTGACAAATAATGTTGATTTTGATATCATCAGATAACAAGAATGTAACGGAAATCATCACTTTATTAATTTCATGGCTAGCTTTACAATGAAACTCTAAAAAGAGTTGATACTTAATGCTACGTATCTCGATAGTACAAAATCAGATAAAGTAACAAATTACAAGGAATTTTAAGCGTGATGATTGGGGTTTCAGATTGAAGCAGATTCTGATGAACTTGAATAATCCTCAGAGTTGTTTCAAGTGCAAGATTTCTAAATTGAACAAAAGCAGCTTGTCTTTAAGTATGCTTTCTTCGTGACCTGTTGTGTGCTTTTGACACTGATTCCATAATGCCCGTCTTACCACAGGCATTGCAATTACCGGATATTGTTTGTAGATTGTTTCTAGTGGTTGGTATTTTGTTTTTGCAGTTCTTGGTTAAATGACCTATCTTGTTGCAAGTTTGACACTTGACAGTGCAAGGACTTATGTAATGTAGGGTGCATCTTTCACACAAGGGACGATTTCCAGTATACCCATTGGTGGCAGTATAAGTCTGAGGTTCTTGTCTGCTATTGTGCTGGTGGTGTAATCATTGTTAGGGTTTGTTTATTGTGTGCAAGCTATCCTGTAGTTGTTGTGATTGTGATTGTTGGAGTGGTTATTATTGTTGTGTTCATTGGAATAGTTATTGTTTTTGATGTTTCTTCTATCTTCAAACCTTCGTTTGTGATTATTGGTTTCTTGCACAGAATCACGCTTTATTATCTGATCCATTAATCTAGCTATGTTGATGGCTTCCTCTAAGTTTGGAGGCTTCGAGGCAGTAACATTTCCTTCAATACTTCTGGGTAATCCACTAATGAAGACTTCCAATAGTTTTATCGGCGTTTGGTACCATGTTTGGGCATAAGACGGCTAATTCCTGAAATCTCCTAATATAAGTCTTAAGATCATTTCCTTTCACAGCCAGGGGATGGGGGGTGGGGGGGGGGGAGGGTGTAAAATTCGTCTTCATTTTCTTGCCTTTTCAATTCGGTCCAACGGATCCTATTTGCTTGTTCTATTCCGATGGGTTGGGCATATGAATTCCACCAGGACAGGGCATCATCGGTTAAGGTACCGGTAGCAATGACCACTTTGTTTTCCTCGGCACAGTTGCTACGAGAAAATACCGATTCAGTCCGCTCAAACCAGCGAATGAGGCCAACTGCTCCTTCCGGATCATGAAGTAAAAGGGTGACACTAATGAAATCTTTATAGTTTCCCCGTTTTTGCTACAGAGTTCTATAGTCGGTGTTTCCTATTGGGATTACGACACTTGCCATTGATGCAGCTTGTGCTTTTAGAGCTGAGGAAATACCATCAGTAATTAGTTGTTGGATGGCAGCTAAAGTTATGATTGGTGTTTCATATGTTGACGTCCTTTTGGGAGGCATTCTGTCAACACAAGATAACACGTAATAAGAATTATATCACAAGTTTTGAAAGATAGTAAAATGCTTAAAGAGTAATGAATTTTAAGCACTTATGGTATGATTTATAATGATAAAGACGGAGATAATGATGCAAATGACAGTTGAATGATGAATGTGATGATGAATGAATGATGATTGAATATAGCGGTATTAAAAAAAAAAGAAACAACAAGGTAGAATAAACGGGATTGCCTTTGTATGAGAACAACTTGTCTTTTTACTTGTAAATATCAAGATTGCAAGCCAATTTTTATTTATACCATAACATCCCAAGTGGTAGGATAAAGCTGATAACAGTCTAAAGGTTTGTTGATTTTGAAGCCGTAGATGATATCCTAAAAGACTTCCTGATTTGTTTGGTAATGAGCTTGGATTTCCTTAATGATTTGTTCAAGATTGGAAATTCTGTAGTGAGCAAAGGCAATCTTGTCCTTTTGCCCTAATTTCTTCTTTTGAAGTTTGATAATCTGAGTACGGATTCTCTCAAGTTCGATCTTTAGTTCGTCACTATTTCTTCGTATGATCATTCTATCAATACGTCCTTCTTCCATTTTCTCAATACGGTGAAAAGAGAGTTCTTCTAAGTAATTCAAAATATCTTCGACTTGTTCCTCGTGATGTTTTAGATGCATCTTAATTGAACATTTTCCTATATCAAATATCTGAGGTGGGGTAGGAGTATAAACTGAGAGAGATGGTGATACCAAATTACGGGTTTGATTCCGAGATGGATTAGGTAACGTAGTTGAGGAAGAAGATGGGGAACAGATTCGCTTCTTAGGTGGTAATAGTTCTTCAGGAACAAAGAAATATCGAGGATCAAATAGTAGTGATGGTGGTGATACCGGAGATGGAGTTAAAATAGCTGGTGGAGTAATAGGATCTGGTGATGAAATAGGTAATTCCTTAGCATAAAATGCTTGTACGTCTTTTAAACAAGGATTATTGTAGAAAGATGAGAATACTGGTGGGATTATATTATCTGTAGAGTTTTTCGAAGAGTTAAAAGAACTGCTTTCCGATGAAGCTGAGAAATAATCCGATGAGACCGAAGTATAGTTAAGAATATTCATAGAGGAAAAAGCATCCTCAATATCGGAAGTAGAGTGGTTGGGAGAAGACATCGTTCTGTTAACAACCCAGTTGTAAATAACATAAGTTATTTATGGTATAATATAGTATAATAATTATGTATCTTTACATACTGATCCGGAATGTAGTGGCACGAGGGACTTTGATGGCTAGAAAAAGAAATGTGGTTATAGTTAAGGTTTTGACCTTGTTCTCTATAACCATGGCGCTGATACCAATCTGTAACACCCCTATTTTTACAATATAGCAGCGAAAGCTAATCTGGGGTATTACTTCATGGATACAACAATCATAATCATAGAAAACGACTTAAAAGAGACGTTTTTTGAAATTTTAGTTATCGTTCATTATAATCAGAGTTTTTACAAAATGCAGGTCCCAAAATCTAAAACATAAAGTGTGAATGATAATAGTTCAGCCATCTTCAAGTCCATGTCACTTCGTGCCGTAAGTTGCTTAATTAACCTGAGGATAAACAACTAAAAGTCAACACAATAGTTGAGTGAAATTCATAGGTTTGATATAAACAGTTTGAATACAAGTCATAGTGTAATAATTGTATAAACACAATTATTAAAGAAAATGGTATTGTTATTATACACCCGTTATTAGTAATAATTGCAACGAACACAATTATCATAGTAATAGTGTATTATTGCGTTATTGTCTTGTTTGGTCTGATTGGTCTAATTGGTCATGTTCCTTGTCTGGTCTAAGCTCATGGCACACAAACTGACTAGTGTATATATATATAGCCCCAAATGAATGATATAATAATATATAGATAATAGTATATATATATATATATATATATATATATATCTATATATATAAGATAATGCCCTCGGTGTAGGTACTTGCCAATATACTATGAAATTCAAATATAGTGTGTTTGGTTACCTATCCGGCTAACACAAACAGGATTCGTCAATTCCGATAGATCTATCTACAATATTCGCGTTCACCTATAAGTGATTAATGGTCTATGATAATGAGGAACTTTTGGCATAAAGTAACTTAGACATTAGTTATAATGGTATATCATGATAGCATATAGTCTGGAAAATACTTGTATCTGTAATTTATAGCATGTATCCCCCTCACAGGTTTATGAAATATTAAAGAGATTAAAAAGTGAGGCTATGAACTCACTAAGTCTTTGAAAAGTAATCACATTGTTATAAGATAAACGAGTATGTAAAAGAGTTTGTAACAAGCATGTATCCCCCTCGCGGGTTTATAAAACATGTAAAATAACTAAAGGTAAGGTTATGAACTTCACTAAGTCTTTGAAAAGTAATCACATTGTTATAAGATAAACGAGTATGTAAAAGAAATTGTAATAAGCATGTATCCCCCTCGCGGGTTTATAAAACATGTAAATAAGTAAAGGCGAGGTTATGAACTTCACCTGATAGGTAGATGCAATATGTAACAATCCATTATTTCAGGTCATTTCCCGATTTAATTAATTCCATTATTTATTTTTAGAGTTTTACGCGTTCGCTTTTAATTATTATCTTATAGTTAAATCGCGTAAACTAAAAATCAACGTTCAATGTAAACGGACACCAAACAAATTAAAGTTTACATCAAGCAAGTGTTATATGATTATTAGGAGTATAATTTATAACTTTTTGTAATTTATTTTTGTTGGTTACGTAAAACGCTTACGTTTCGCAATAAATTACATTCGGGCATACCCGGAAGTACCTATACCTATCTATACTCAAACAAATACCCACATTTATACCCAATACACAAAAATTAATTCATGCTATCATGTTATATCATTTTAGGGCTGTATATGAGTGGTTACACAAGAAATAAATCATTTAATCCCCACTAAGTCTTTCATTACAACTCATAAGCCTTACATGAGTGTACCTTAAGCTCACATTCCTAGAGATTGGCTGGTCTAGGTACCCTATGCCCTCATTTTCAGCTGTGGGGTGGCCTTGGGAGGAGGAGAGGTCTTTTGATCTTATCCTTTAATCTACCAACATCCCATGGGTTCCTTTTAGGTGGTTTAGGGTTTCCAAGGTACTATAAAAGGGCAAGTCCTATGTAAACTAGTCATACTCTTTTTCGTTTCAAGAAAAACAAGTTAAACTCTCCCACATATAAGCTCATACCCACGGCTCACTTATAATCAACTAGGGTTTCATTTTAATTTTGTATCCAAGACATTCCAAGTATTCAAGTGTTCATTCTAAGATCATCTAAGGTTACTCAAGGTATTAGCAAGCTTGGATTTGGGTTTAACAAGGATTAATCAAGAAAACATATATAGGGTTTTATTGATTAGGGTTTTGATTTTGGAAGCTTGGTTAGGGTTTATATCTTGTGTTCATCATCCTACTCATCCTCTATAAGGTCTATTTAAAGTATTCAATGTTCATTCATTCATTATCTTATGTGTACATACTTGTTATATATGTTAAACACCACCTAGATTCATTTTTGTGATATATGAAGTATTTTAAAGCTTATGTAATTCGAATTTCATGTTGTATGTGGTAAAATAATACTTTAAATGAAGGTATACGCTTGGTATAAGTGTTAAATAATTTATAAGAATGAATTACAAATTAAATTGTGTTGAAGGTTTATTTACAAGATTGATGTGTAAAAGATCACAAGGACATGGATTCCATTTGGTCAAGTGTTATGGACATGTAAAGGACTTAATATATGTAAGATATATGGTATAATACTTGGTAAAATAATAGTGCAAAGTTCCTAAATGAAAGTAATTACAAAACTAGTTTTATTAATCATAAACCCTAATTAACTTTTAATACCTACTGTTTGGATTCGACATTAAACCCATACATTTTATATTTTATTAAATTAGTACTCTTCACAAGGATCGTAAGCATGTAAAGAACTCGAAAAACGGATTTATAACGAAGAAAATATGACATTTACGAGTTTACGTTAATTAATCATATAAAAGTAATTTTATAAAAGTTATTTTATATAAAAACTTCCTGTCTCAGATCTGATCTATAAAATTTAATTTTATAAACATAGTACATTTCATGACGAATCCAAGGGCGTAAGAAACTCGAGAAACAGAATTAAAATGAACGAGTTATGTTTTAAACAAGTTACGTATAATTAAACTAGTAAAAACAATTTTTATAAACTGTGATGAATAGTAAAAGCTACTGTTCATAAGGGGTGTAATTTTTATAAACATGATATTTTGATAGGTTTTCTCAATACGAAGTCGTGGACATAAGAAACGTATAAAACGGAGTCAAAACGATAAAGATATGAGGTTTTAAAAATCACGCACACTATTTTTACTTTTATATATTATCTTTATAAAACAATTAAATTAATAATGAAATATCATTATGTAATCAATAAAACAGTAAATCATATATTTTTACAAATGATACATTAGTAAATGAAAATTAATATTTTCTTTACGGGTACAAGTACATATTCTTTTATTTAACAAAGTACGGTTTAATTATTATTTCAACCTTAAAGATTTAATGAAAACTAGTAGGTGGTGGTGTAACTATATAACATGTGATGTTTTATTTATATGAAATACATTATACGACCTATAATTAATCAGGTTGCATTCGGATTGCCGAGACGATTCACTTATTTGATTTAGATAATCAATCATTCACTTACGGTGAGTTCATAGCCCCGCTTTTAGGGGAGGGTGTGGGTGTGGGGGGTGCGTGGTGGAGTGGGAAAAGGGTTCGAGGGTCGGTGGTGTGGGGGGGTGGGGGGGGGGGTGGGGGGGATGGGAGGGGGCGGGGGACAGGGGGTGGGGGGGGGCTGGGGGGGGGGGGGGGGGAGGCGGGGGGGCAAGGGTTAAGGTTGGATATGTGGGGTGTTAGAGGGTGGTGGTGGTGTGATGGGTGGGGGGTGGTGGGGGGGGGTGAAGGGCGGGGGAGGGGGGGGGGGGGGGGGTTGCGATGAAGTGGTGGGTATTGAGTGTGGATAGGCGGTGTGGAATAATTGTCGACAGGGTAGTGAAGTGGATGCAGTAGGGGAATGATACGATAAAACATTATGACACAATAACCACATTAAATCATATATTTTTACAATGAAACATTGGTATATAAAAATAGCATATTATTTTACGGGTACAATACATATACTTTTATTAAACAAGTACGGGTTAATAATTAATTTAACTTTTAAAGAATTAATAAAAATTGTTAGTGGTGTGTGGCTCTAATAACCTGTTGATCTTTAAATATATATTTAATACATTATACTCATATGGCTTAGAACTAAATAGGTTGCATATGGATTGCCGAGACGATTTCACTTATTGATTAGATACTATCAATCATTCACTACGATGAGTTCATAGCCCCGCTTTATACAATTATATAGGTTATTACAACTTTGGGTGAGAAACATGCATTGTTTTACGTTTGGACGCAAGTACTCTTTTAAACAAATACGAGATTTTGGCCTAAGTATCTAAACCCACTATTGCCCACAATCATGAACTGTCATTGCTAGGTTAGACGAGCGCGAATGTTATAAATAGATCTATTAAGATTGACATCCCCGTTCGGGTGAGTAGCTCTCACTAGTTTTGGAGGTCCGAAACACGAATGTATACATGTCAGAACAATTTAGATGTTGCGGGTTTGAACATCTACACGGGCCTTTTATTTGCATTAAATTGCATACATATATGTCGAGCTTCGGTGTCATGAGCTTAGTGCACTTTGTAATTACTTTTATGATATTGTATTCGTTACTTATCACAATTTTAGAAATCTTGTGGTCCTATTTTATACATTTACTAAACCTGTGAATTCACCAACTTTATGTTGACGTTTTAAAGCATGTTTTTCTCAGGTCAATAAGGTACGAGAAACAAGGATACATTGGTGGTCACCATTTTGGAGTCATTACTATAAAGATTTGGATGCATTACATTTTGGGAATATTTGTTATGTCTTAAAATCTTTACTTTTCATGGATGAACTATTTAAGCTTCGGCTATTGTAACAAACAAGTCTATTTAATCCAATGTATCAATTTTAAACGACTCATATAGAGGTCGTTCTCATATCTCGTGCTATTGATCTATGAAGTAACACTCGCCAACCCATATTCCGCTGCGACCCATTTTGGGGGTGTTACAGATTGGCATCAAGAGCCTAGGTTATAGAGAACCAGGTCAAATGTTTTTTTTTACTTGGACTATAACCATTTTCAAACATTGCATCATACAAAAGTTTTTCACGGGACACATACACTATTGAGTTGCATTTGTTAATTATACTAAATGCTTACGTAATTTATATACGTACATACCTTATCATGTATATATACCTACCCTACCTTGCGTATATTTTACACTTGTTTATATAAGAGTTATTATATAAATAATAGAGCATCTCTTAGGACAAAGTATGCTATAAACTCGTATGTCCTAAACATTATCTAGATATTAATCTATCTTATATAATAGTATACCATCACTCATTCATACCATCGCCCATTCATACCATGATGCATGCCATTTCGCCATGTCACGTTTATCTTACATACTATACTTACATAAAGCCCTGAATTGTCACAACGCCACGACCACACCTTGTCCTACATTTTTTCTTTCTTGCTACTACTACACCACGTGCCGAAGTATTTACTCCGTTTGTCATCATATCTGATTCTAACAATGAGAGTACTACCTCACCCATGAGACCCGTACCACCGTCACCTACCGACATCCACTACTTTCATCAGATTTACCACCTTCATCTCGTAAGAGATCTAGACCACTCTCTCCATCACTACCACTACCACAGCATATTAAGCCACTTAGGGATAACATATAGGCTAGCATCTGGAATCCTGAGAGGCACTCTGGCCCATAGACAGATAGATTAGTCAGTGTAGCTCCATTTGTATTGCCACTAAACTTAAGTAACACTCGGTCGGTAGCATTAATGAAAAGCTTGTACTCTTTTATTCAGGTAAAATGATGTATTAAGTATTAATCTACATTGTTGGTTATGAACATGCTACTGTATGATGTTGATTTATTTATGCCATGGTTACTCTCACCTTATACCTCTGTATGACGTGATCTCACTTTATATATGTGTTGTGATCATGGAGTGTCATGATTTTACCTTGGATGAAATCTCACATACATTTTATTCCGTGCGACCTTCAGGGAACAATGACAACCACAAAGCAAGGGATGAGTTTTGCGGAAGTCGAACAGATTATAGCCCAGCGAGTGGCTAATGCTATCGAGACTATTGCTATCTATGAGACAAAGACCCGCATGGCTCGCGAGTCAACGAACCAGATCAAACAGTAGGAAGGAAAGATAGCAGAGGATACTAACGACAAGAGGAAGTGGAAAGATGACCACAAGGGAAGCTCTAGCCAATAACAAAACAAAGAACCTAAGGCGATTAAAGCACATGCTGTCGGGCCAAGCAACAAGAAAGGCTATGCTGGAAAACAACCATTGTGTAACAAGTGCATGTTCCACCACACTAGCTTGTGTGCAGGAAAAGGTGGAAATTGCAAACGGTTGGGTCATCAAACTAAACATTGTAGGACCCCAGTCCTCAGAGTAAAACAAAGCCCCTCAGTGACAAAACAGAAAGCTAAAGTTATCTGTTATAAGTGTAGAATACTAGGACATTTCAAGAGTGATTGTTCAAAGTGGAAATTTCAGAAACGTGTAAACGAGTACCAGAAAGAAAAAGCTCTCAGAGGCTCAAGTGTCGTAGCAAATAATGTCCATGCTTAAAGAGAAACCCTCTCGTAGTGCCTAGTGAACCCTAAGCGGAAAACTCTCGTAGACTTTAATTCCAATAGGAAATTATATTGTACCTTCTTTACTATGTTCTACCATCCGGTCGATAAACCATGTTAAACAGTTACCTAATGACCTATTTTGGTATTACAAAAAAAAAATGATTTACCACACCTTATAAAACTTCTTTGCCCAACATTTATAATTATTTCACTGTGTCATTTTTAAAACAAATTTACCATCACTTGTAAACCACTCAACTATTATTTTTAAACTAAAGACTTAGTATCCGCCATTACCTTATAAACAAGGTTACTATCATTATTTTTTTTAAATTCCCTCATCTTACGACTCATACCTTCGAGTGAATATCTTATATACTATATTTTTATTTAACATCAATCCAAAAAAAAAAAACATACAAAAAAATCTAACGTACTAAACACCTCTTACTGAATTACCTTGTCCTTACCTTATGAAACCATTTCTCATCACATAAATTATTTTATTATCAACTCATGAGTCATTTAGCTATCATCTTGAAAACCATCACACGATTTCTCACAAACCATTTTATTTCCATCCTAGCAACAACCTTGCACCCCCTTATAGGATGCTCCCAGTTTTGTCCTTATTTGGGGAAGGTTTTTCTAAGGTAGATTTTTCTGTTTTTTTTGGGGGGGGGGGGGGGGAATCTGATTTCAAATTATATATTTGAAATAAAACATTTCTTATAATTACAAAAATATTATGTCTAATTTATTTTTGTAAAAAGGTTTTGTTACATTTTATAAAAATGTAATGTTTAGGACAAAAGTATATAACTTTGATCATCAAACAAATTTAAAGTTTGTTTGTTCATACCTTTAGTGATTTACGTCGGGTGCAAACTTATATTTGTTGTTGAAGCAGACTTGAGACGTTGAGAGATGTTGACGTATTGCGACTGTCATGATGAATTTGTATTATGAGTAACTTTAATCACTTTACCATTTATAGTGTTTAAAAGTTACGATGTTTGTCATCACTAAAACACAAAGAGAATGTATAGATTACATATCGTAATATTTGCACTAACAGAAACCTTCCTTCACTACTTGCAGCCCAAATGGAAGAAGTGAGAACGGGCAACCTTTACAATCGACTTTGACCTCTCTAGGTATTAGGGAGACAATCAACGCTCGACACAATTCAGGAAGTGTAATCCTTACATCCATAAAGTACGATCTCTCACAAAATGGCAGCAACCTTTCATACTAATAACCACAAAACCCCATCAAGTGGTTATATGCCTATTTATGTTAATCCTTACCCCCAACCTAATGCTAGTATGACCTACGATCAACTTCTGGGCTATTCTTTTTATACCCAATGTTATAATCCCTCCTTCGGAGGGGTCTCTGCCTATCATCCTTATGGGGGATACATCCAACAGGCTCTTATGAGCTATTATGGTCCTAATCACAATGGGCCTATGTATCCTTTGAATATACCTCCTACTAGCTATCCCTTTTATGCACAACCCATTAATCTATTACCAAATGTACCCATGTACCCAAACTATGGCCCTACTGGCCTATTCGTAGACTCTGCCGACTATATAACCCTTTTTGTTCGTTGGATTGAGGATTACCCTCTGCTTTATCTCTGGAATAAAAAAAATGCCTCTCATGTGGGGTTTCATACGATAATAATAGATGAGTACCCCCGACAACTAAACTTTGCATCATTTTGAAGGTGCCTATTTCGTTAATCATGGTCACTAAGTGGTCTAACATGTCATGTAGCACCGCCATATGTTATACCTATAGTCATAAAGACTCCATCTGGACTTTGATGACTTGACTGCGCAGCCAAAACAGCAGGTAGTTATTGTCAATTACGAAGACCGCAGCGCAAAGTTCCGTGTTACACTTCAGCCAATAAAAAAGTTCACAAAGTCATAATTATGATGCAGTACCTTAAATTGCGCAGCAGATCGTGATGAGGGAAATACTAGAGCGTTTCGATACCTGATACAAACCCATTCGATACTTTGTCAAAAAATTCTAATAAACTTTACAAAAAAAAAAATAGACAAAGATTCTGAGGTTGCACAAAGAGCAACGTATTTCTGGTTTCGGATTCATGTGAGATTTTCTAAAGGACAAGCAGCCTGCAGTGCAGAATTACTATTCACAAAATGGACCTCCCTATCACTTATCAAGTACTATAAAGAGAGACCTCTCACTTCTGAAATGAAGCAAAGGAAGTGGCTTCCAACAGAGCCCCAAATGATCATAAAGAGGGTTTCGACAGGTTCAACAAGGGTTGCTCTTGGGATAACATCAAAGGCAAGAAGAAGAATCATGATAGGTTCTCTCCATACAAGGGGACTAATCATGGACTCCTTATCAACTTATCAAAGAGTCGAAGGGAAATTCTAGCAACAGAGAAGGTGGCTAAAACCATCACCCACATCCTTCCCTCATCCTCAATGTTGAGAATAGGCGATCAGCAAAATACGACATGTACTAAGTATTTCATTTCCGTTCCAACAAAAAAAGAGGAAAAAATAAAGCGAACAAAACGAAGACCACGCGCATGAAACCAACCAATGTCGGGAGCTGAGACACTAGATCGAAGAGGCTGTAAAGTCAGGGAAACTGCCCACCTAGTGAAAGGAATAAAGAAAGGAAAGGCCAAGGCTTCTGACACCGAATTAGGAGAATGTAAGAAAGGGGACAAGGATATCGTTCTAGCCGAAGCCCCTATTCTCATCGTCAATAGAGGAAGTCCTGCTTCAAAAAGGAAAATATGTGGAGGAACTTGTTAATAGAATAGGGTAAATCACTTTCCCTTTATTTTGGGTTCCGATAATTCCTCTGATCCAGTCATAATCAGGGTTTGAATATCTGGAAGACAAGTCAACCAGGTATACATAGATAGCGACAGCTCGTGCGAGGTCATCTACGAGAATTGTTTCCTCAAACTGAAGCCTTCAATTAGATCACTAAGGGTGGATTCCAAATCCCACTCGTTGGTTTCTCAGAAGAGCATTCATGGCCTCTCAGAGAGGTCCCTTTGGAAGTCATGGTAGGGGAAAGTTCTTACACAAGGATAGAACCTAAACTTGGAGTCATCGTCAGCACCAATTCCCAGTATAACATTCCCTTGAAATTACATCTTTGTAGAATAGGGCATATCGTAGTATTTACAATTCATAGCAGCCGATAAAAGGTTCATACTCCTTGTGGAATTAGCATCCTAATTTCCCAACCTACGAGCCCTAACAAAGTAGAAGAAGGATAAAGAAAATCTTACCAATTTTAGGAATAGAGTAAACAATACAAGAGATGGTGACAGAGGAGAGTGGGAGAAGGTAAATAGAAACTAGGAATTTTTTAACACAAGGATAATTACTAGTTAGTGGAACTTTTTATTTATGATCGTTACCACGTGTAGGAGTGGCTAGCGCGGTCACCACCGACATTTCAAATTTTTTGGATATGGCGTGATTTGACAATCACGTTGACCGAGGTGTGACTCTTTAAAGAGTAATAGTTAGGAATCAAAGCACAGACTCTGTCACTACAAATATTTTCCAAAATAGTAATAATTGTTTCTCGTAGCAAGCGTTTCGGAATTACGTGTAAGCTACTAGCCAAGCCCATGCATATAAGTCCAATGAACCGCCACAGTAAGGAACTATATAAGCCCATCTCTATCCCATGGAGAGGTGTTGGTACATTTGTGTAATACACTTTCTCTCTTTTAAGTTATTTGTTTTTTCCTACAGCAATATTTCTCATTCATTTTTCCTCTCTACAACTTTTCCAACCATCCTTTCTCTCTAGTTTCGCTAGATTCACTCGTAGGATTACTTATTATGAATAACCAATCAATGTAATACAGTCGCCTATGGGGTGATGTGTAAAGTTTATGTGCTTTTCTTGGATCAAACAAAGCTCTACCAGTTTTAATATTTTTTTTAAGTTTGTGTACTATTTTCTTAAAAACAATTTTTTTATGTTTAAAAACCTTAAAGTTTGTGTTTTCATGATAGTTCTAGCTTAGATATAGTTAGTTGTACAAGTGGTTTGGATCAAAAACGTCAAAAAGTGTGTCTTTTGGGTGATTTAAAAGTTTGTTTTCTAAAAAAATATGAATTTTGAGATTTGTGTTTAAAGACTGCGATTTATGCTTGCATCTTGCGATTTGTGCAGTCTGCGATTTGTGTTATCTGTGCTTTGTGACTTGCATGTTTTGTGCCATCGGCGATTTGTTACCTAATTGGGAAACAAAACTCTGCCTGCGATTTGTGCAGTTTGCGATTTGTGTCATTTGCGGTTTGTGACATACAGGTTTTATGCAGTCTGTGATTTGTTACATAATTGCGAAACAAAACTCTGCCTGCGAGTTGTGCAGTGTGGGATTTGTGTCATCTGCAATTTGTGACTTACAGGTTTTGTGCAGTCTGCGATTTGTTACATAATTGGGAAACAAAACTCTGCTTGCGATTTGTGTAGTCTGCGATTTGTGTTCTCTGCGATTTATGTTCTCTGCGATTTGTGTCACATGCGATTTGTGACTCACAAATTTTGTTACATTTCAAACACAAGTTAATTTCAACGGTTTATCTTTGATTAGTAAAATCCCGTGAAGTATTAACTTATTTTCCCAGTTTAATCAAAATTAGTAAAATCCCGTGAATTAACAAGGATAAAATCACTAACAATGACATTTTCAGCTAACGATAAACTCATTTTGAATTACCTAAAGTGTGAATTAAAATTATTTGCATGGTTTACCTCAAGACATTTACAATTTGGTTAATCATAATGAAGATGCAAAGCAGATTTGGGATAGAGTCAAATTACTCAGTAAGGTCCATAGTATCATTGCACAGAGCGATAAGTCTAAAGTTGGTTATGATGACTTTTTGAGACAACATTTCTACTTCTATGTTACACCAAACCCCATAAAATCCAGGTTCAATATTCTTTTAAACTATTTTCGATCATATACACATTTTTGACTTTTATACGTTACGTTTGAATCTGACAGTTTACCGGGAAGTTAAACCGCCGTAATCTAAACAAACGTCATCGGCGCTTCCGGCCATCGATTAGTAATTAGTTTAGGCCTATAAGAAATATTTTAAACTTTTCTAATTTTCGTTGATTTCTTTGATCAATTCCGATATTAATTTTTAGGTTATCTTTTAAATTTGCGTTTTTGACCAAACATACACCCCAAAACACCCGCAAATCTTTTCGTAGTAAACTCGAGTCACATCATCCGTTCAGCATTGTAATGGTTAAATACATTTCGTTCCCCCTCCTTCAGCGTTGTTATATATGGACGCCTAGAACCCAACCAAAACAAGCTTGGACTTGAAATTAAATCATTTATGCTACACTAACTCAAAATTTGAAAACTTACCATGCATGTGAAGGAAAATAACAACTTTGTTGGCTAGTGACTTGCATGCATGCCATATCTTACACACTTGAACTATTATGGGTGAGCCAAGACCAAGCCATGACCTAAACTTGGAGCCAAAATTATTGCTTGAACTTTTCCCCCTCCTTTGGCTAGCTTTGACCGATAACCCAATAACCACACACACTCTTGTGCAACACTTGGTCACGATGAGTATGCCAAGCTAATGAAACCTTAAAAACCCAAATCCATATCTGTCCTATAAATTCTATGTAATCGTCACAACGACTAGGTTTCCACTTTCATTTCCAATCCCAAACAAAAACTCACATCTCTCTTCCTCTCCCTTGCTTGCTCACGACAGTATAACAAGGGGACAAGCAAACCCACACCCAAACACATTCATAACTTTGTGATTTTTCCATCAAGATCTCACACATCAAAGTATTCATTCCAAGGTTTTCCTAAGTAGATCCAAGTATTAGTTGTTTGATTTTCAAAGGTTTCTCAAGATTCAAGAGTTAGGGTTTTGAAATTATACTTGGGTTTTCAAGATCTAAACTATATTTTCCTTCATGACTCTTCTGTGCTCCATCTGTCATCATCTTTTGTAAAGCAAACCCTAAACTACAATTTGTGCTATTACTATATTTTCTCTTAGATATTCGAGATCCATACAACCATATAGTCTTGTGTTTTAAAGATTGTGAAAGATTTTTAAAGACAGAGATATCATGATAATTATACTACCTTATGTTTCCTAATTCTCAATATTTATGTTTCTTAGGCGAGATGAGAGTTGATGAGTGTTGCAACACTAAGAAATGAAAGGGATTCTGTTGGATTTAGTGTGTGGTTTTGTGGTGAATTAGTTGTTACGGATATTAGGCCTAGACTAAGCACTATTGTCAAGTTTTCCTGGATTTTGGTTGTCGTTTTTGATAAACAGAGCTTGTCTGTCCCGAATTTAGTTTTAGGTTTTGAGCGACCTAAAAAATGTTTTCATTAGGCGAAAAGTAGTTTTTGAAGAGCTGTTTCGAATAATAGTTTTTTTCACATATCAGCACTTTAAAATGAGACTTAAAACGTCAAGTTATAAGCCAAAATGACAAACTTGAAACATTTTATCACAAAACCCCCATGAATAATGTGCTGAGTGAATAGTAAAAAGGGGTCACTCGAAACACTTTTTTTAGATATTACTTTGGACTTTCATAAACACTACGAAAACGATATAGTAACACATATATATAATAGATTAGCATCATTTGAAGACGTCATTAACGTATTTTAGGAAAAGCGATAAACTTTACTAAACAATAGTAAGTTTGCGTAAAATTTTAAACGTATCGGGACTTGACGAAGATGGAAGCTTACGCGATTATGGTTAGATAGCGCATTTGGATTATAAAGAAACTTAACAAATATCAAGGGGACAGATAATAACGTCTTGAAACTAAAAACACTTTCCTAAAATATAAACTATTCTAAAAGTAGTAATTTGTGATGAAACGCCAAGTAGTTGACGAAAAACTCTATAATTTTATTTAGTCATACTTTATTAAACAAACTAAAGCACAAACACATATGGATGTCATTTCACTGAAAAGCCGTGACCCCCCCTCTACAAGTTTCGGTTATCCTTTCGATCTACACATAAGAGCGTCATTATTTAGGTCAGCGTGTAGGACCTTTCCGGCTTTATTTTCTTCCTCGTTGATTATCGATTCACACACTTGCTTAAGGTGAGTTCATAGCTCCACGTTTTTACCGATTACAAATGCTTTATACTTTGGGGTGAGAAACATTGTTTGCTTTTAAAATTAGACACAAGTTCCTTAACGTGGGTTTACATGTTTATGTGTTGCCTAAGTTTTACTACAAACCACTATTGACACGAACTATCATGAACCGTTAGTCACATATGCTAATTGGTTTGGTTAAGTGAGCGCGAGTGCGTAAATAGATCTATTGGGACTAATTATCCCTATCTGCTTTGGTTCCACTTAACGAAGAACACAACGGATATAAAGTCATGTCGATGTACTTGTTGGTGGTCACTTTGGTTTGGGCGACAACCATTAAGGGCATTGATTACTATGTGGCATGATATGCATATCCCCTATTTTATTAGCACACCAGTGTCCCATTGCTTAACTAACAGTAAATCACCTTCTTTTGTCGATGATGTATCTGTTTCTAGTCTATTCGCATGCGTTTTGAAATCTGTGGTCCACTCTTTGCATTAACTCTTAAAACTATGAATTCACCAATATTATGTTAACGTTTAAACATGTTATTCTCGGAGTGCTTAGCTTGCTTGATTCTTGAATTGCTTAAAGAAGTCTATGTTGCACTCATGTGACTCCGCAATTAGGAAGACTTATCTATTTATAATACTCGTGTTAAATCAAACTTGTATGCTTCCAGCTACATTTAACTCTCTATGACTGTTGTAAAAACTAAATAATTTTCTCTTTATGCAACGAGTACAACTATTAGATTTTTAAACGCCATGATTACAGTGGTCCGTTCTTAGGCCTTTGTGTATTTAATAAATTATGACTCACGCCCTCTGAGACACATATTCTTCTATGGGTCCCTTTGGGAGTTGTGACATATTGACTAAATCAGAGACACAAGGTTATAGGAGAACCAGGTAGTTTATACTACAACTCAGGTCTGGTCCTATAACCAGTACTGTGATCACTATTGCCTCTATTCATGTGCTTGCCGTGTTTTCTATCTACATGCTATAGTCTATATATATATATATATATATATATATAATAGTACACTTATATTAATATATATATAACTATAATATATATATATATATAGTATAATATATTATCTTACTATATATATGCACTAATATATATATATATATATATATATGTATAAGATTCTTATATATACATGAGACTATTACATATTGCCATAATTTACTTGCATTCATTTCATCGTTTACTTCACATCCCCTTGCATGGTTTTATATAAAGGAGATTTATATAAACTTTTGCTTGTACAGATCATGGCAGCTTTAGCTATTGCTATTTCTCTTATTTCTTCGGTAGAGAGTGATAGGATCACCAGCCCTCTCTCGGGTTATTCCCCTTTTTGGTGATCTTTCTACTGTTATTACTTCTACTTATCTGTGCTCCAGAGACTTCAACTATTGCTGTATTGCTCCACAGGTTATTTTCATCTGCTGCTCCTGTGGTTGAGACGACTCTTTTCGCTTCACCCAACTTTGATTTGTGGCTTGTTCCCTATTCGGGAATCTATTCTGTTCAACCAATGAATTGATCTTCACCATAGCACATTTCCTCGCTACCAGCTATTTTACCATTCTTATGCACCGATTCTTCTAAGGCTCCTGATTCTTCTGATGGACCACCATCGCAAGACCCTTATGTTGCTATCGTTGCTCGTTAGAGGAGCAGGGTAACAATTCGTCCATCGTCATCATCTGAGTTTCCTATTGCTCCTGTTACTGCCCTACCTGGGATTCGTCGACGGTCAGCGATTATTATCCGACCCAGGGAGGCTATCCTTTCGTCACCTTGCAGCACATTATCTTATAGGGCCGCGAAAGTTTTGACTGCGAGGAAGAGGATTTGGAACCTTTACCAGTCATAGATTATCATCGAGGCATGCATCACTCTTCTTCAGACCATTCGCTCCATTCATCCTTATCTAGTTCTTCTTCGGATTCTTTTGCTATTCCATCTCTTGGGTTTGGATGCATCAGATCAGGCTCATTCTGGATCTGCGACTAATCACTCTGTTATCACCCAAGATTGTGTTATCCTTCCGAGGAGATCACCATCTCACTGTAGTGAACAGGCAGTTTTGTCATTGGTGTGACGCTCTAGATTATCTACCTTGTATCCACCGACTACAACCCGAGTCATCTTTCGCGGAGATTACCTCAGCAAAGAACCCTGCATTTATCTTCACATTCTGCTAGACCATCTCGCAAGAGATGTAGATCCCCGGTTGATTATGTACCATCATTTATGCTTGTTATATGATCATTGGCTCCTACCCGTGCTGATCTCTTACCGACCCTCGTAAGAAGTTCAAAGATACATTGTCGTCTGAGGTCACTAAGCATAGAGGAGGAACCGAAGATTTGATCCTATAGAGATAAGCTAGAGGTTGATATAGAGTTGGGTATTGGTGATGGGGATGATGTTAGAGATCATGTTGAGATTGACCCTAGGGATGTCAGGGATGGCACAGAGGAGTATGAGGCAGACACCAGTGCTGGAGACACGGTTGAGGTAGGTATTGACCAGATGTTGGCACCGATAGTTGAGGAGGAGATTGTAGAGCCAGCTATAGAGGCAATCTTTCTGATTCGTACTCGACCTAGGGAAGGCATAGGCATTGTTAGGTCATTCGAGATAATGCCAATTAACTTGATATGACTGGGCGTGGACTTTACCATCACATGTCTGAGGTTCGTATTGATAGGATTGTCAGGATTGAGACTGCTCAGAGACGGTTAGAGGCTGATCAGTTGATAGCCAATGGACAAAGAGTTAGTATGATCGAGAGGATTGACAGCTTGAGGTTGGAGAACCTCAAGGTTCTGCACATTGATTTATATCGAGGGGATCGTGTTAACATGCTTTCTCTTCCACCATCCCTTTTACAGGAGGAGTTTCGTCAGGTTTGTAGGGATTAGGGTTATGAAACTCGGGGAGACTTAAGAGGTGGAGTCATATTTTGAGAGACTTTGGGTTTTGCCTTTAGATAGTTTTTACCATGATCACATGTAGAACACTAGACTGATTGGTAGTCTAGATTTACAGTATGAAATAATAATGGGATCATGTACCAATTTTGGATTTGGTTCTGTAACCCGAATTTATGCTTTTATCTTCATGAAAAGAAAAGCATGTCTCTTTAAACGCTCTCGCCTTTATTTTCAATATTGATTATTTATTCAGTATCGGGCATCGTGCAGTAATACACACATTTTATTCATAAAGCAATGTATTAAATTTATCGTCTATCTAATCATAGTGTATTTCGTTATTCAAAATCTCACCATGAGTATGCGTGTCTTGTGATGTAGAACAATTAATATCCCACGCTTCTGTTAATCACCCCTGAAGCCAATCGAAGAACTCTTTAGCCGACAGTGTGGAAGAAGCGTTGGCTGCTCAATGAGCGACCTGTGGCCGCCAATGCTCTCGAGACTAGAAAACCAAAAGCCAAATGGCAGGATGGCGACCAATGGAAATTGGTGGAAATAGAAATGGTAGAAATGAGAATCCAGATGAATTGTTAGAGGTGATAGACCTGTTGCTAGAGAATGCACCTACCAGGACTTCATGAAGTGTCAACCACTCAACTTTAAGGGAACGGAAGGAGTTGTAGGATTGATAAGGTGGTTTGAGAAAATGGAAACAGTGTTCCATATCTAGTCAACTGCCTAGAGAAGTCCAAGTTAAGTATGCATACTTGTTGGACAGTGCACTAACTTGGTGGAACTCACATAAGAGGACTATTGGGACTGAGGCTGCATTGCCATGGTCATGGAGAGAGTCAGCTCAATAAAGCTATGACGTGAAGTGTACTAGCCCAAAGGAATGAGATTCAGAAAATTGAAACAGTAACAGTGAAACTAACGTGAAGAACAATGATTTGACTGCTTATACTTAGAGATTTCAAGAGTTGACCGATGTGTACCAAAACGGTCCACGAGGAGGAAGATCGGGTGGATAAATTCATTGGAGGTCTTCCTGATAATATCCAAGGGAATGTAATTTCTACAAAACCCACAAGACTACAAGATGCTGTTCGGATTGCCAACAACTTGATGGATCAAAAGTTGAAGGGCTATGCTGTAAAGAAATCAGAGAACAAAGAGGCGATTGAAACACAACTATGGAACACACCGTGGCAAAAACGCATACGCCATTGAGCAACGCAAAACAACAAAAAAACAGCAATTTGTATGGTATACTAAAATGATTAAAAAGGACAAACAAAGGACACCCTCACCAAAAAATAAACTAAAAATTTCCAAAAAAAATAAAACGACGGAACATAATAAATCCCTGAAAACAAACATATTGAGCAAAAATTATTTAATGCTAAGTGCAGACAATTGAAACAAAATAATAAAAAATATTGAAGTGGTTGGTGTGGGAACTAGGGCTCAACACTAGATATAGATTTGAGCCTCAATGGAAAATGGCCCTTATGCAATTTCACACCACTGCACCATATTCGGACCCTCGCTTCTTACTATGTCCTAGTTAGGGGTGTTATCGCTTCGGTTAAAAGTTGTTTTAAAGGTCAACTCATATACCTGACTCAAACCGAATTCAAATCGGTTTTCGTTTCGGTTTTCTCTTCGGTGTTTACCCGAATTTACACAATTTATTAAAACAAAGAAAATATACAAATATAATTTACAAAAAAATTAATTCAAACAAAAAAAGTGTTTTTCAATATTATGATAAAATTTTTATAGATCTTTTCAAATAAAAATATATAATATATATATATTATATATATAATATAAATATATTATATATACTATAATAATATATAAATAAGGGATCTAGTTAGAAAGTAAATTAAAATAAGAAGTGATAAGAAGTGACTAAAACCACGACCATTGATATGCAACGACAATTAAATAGATGCATTTCTATTCATCTAGATGCACCATATAGAGTTTCGAAAGTTAATTTGATGCGTAGATGGTGCAAATTGATTTTCATGATTTTTGGCACAATGTAAGGACCAGAAAATAAGAGAATCAATGAAAAGCATCAAAATAAGTAATGCATCCTAAATAAAGCTAAGAAACACATTATGATGCATTATAATGCATCTAAGATTATAGAGATGCATCTAATTTAAGTCGATGCATCTCGGATATGCGGTTATAGTTACTTCTTATCCTTCTTATTTTAAGAAAACTTCTCATTTGATCCTAACTATATATATACATACATATATATATATATATATAGGGGTGTTATCGGGTCGGGTTGTCGGGTTATCGGGTTGGTGGTGTCGGGTTGAGTCGGGTTTGGTGTCTGAAATACTGAGCCCTATAACCCGAACCCTATAAATATCGGGTTACAAGTTTCGGGTCAAAACGGGTCGGGTTGAATCGGGTTGGGTTTTCGGGTTGTTATCGGGTTGTGACGAATTGGCAACTATATCAACCATATTGTTAGATTCTGTTATTTACATCCATTTGTAAAAAAGTCAAATCTTGATCATTTGAATTGTACATATATGCACATATACTGATATTGTCACTTAACATATAACCAAATTTTTGCTTTATGTGATGTTTCTTATATGATTTTAGTATACAAGTATATGACCATGTATGCGATTAAGTTGATGCCTATGTTGACAACATATTACGGAGTAGATAGTTAGCTAACTAAAAGATATAGCGAGTTATAAAGTAATCTACTCTCATTCGAAAAAAAAATGGTTAATAAAATACATAAAAAAGGTAATTACTAGTCTTTTGTTACAAAGTAATCTGTATTCCCACAGTCCCTCACTACCTCTAATACCTTTTATAATAAATCAGTTACCAAAAAATGTAGTAGCTAATTATGTAGCCAAAACATAATTGTTAACGGTAGCACTTGCAAACATCTAAAACATCCATTTGTCTTTATGCTAACAATTGTCCATCGCCATCAACTAACTTCTAAAATATCCACTAGTCTGTGATGGCAATTGGCAACATTTAAAAAAGAGTGCAGTGGCATTAAAATAAAACATTAACATAACTACACAAGTACACAACACATTACTTGAGTTGAGAAACAAGTGAATAAAGTAAAATAAAAAAGTCAGTGAGTTAAAGATAAAAAAGTGCATATGCAAGTTTAAAAAAAAGGTGCAGTAACAAAGAGATTTCGGCAGTAGCTAGCACATATAAAGTGCAGTAGCAAAAAAACTGTAGCAGAAAAAGTGAAGCAACAAACACAGAATCTGTTTTCTAATCCAAATCGCAATTTAATCTTTAATTTTCAATCTTCAAATTTAATTCTTCGCGCTTCAAAACTTCAAACTTCATACTTTAATCTTGTTTGGAACTATTAACTTGTAGTGATGATATAACAGATTATGTGTTATTGCGCCTAAAATGAAAAAAAATACAAGGAAGGCTTATGCATTTATCGGGTTATCGGGTTGAACCCGAACCCGATAAGATATGAAAAAATAACCCTAACCCGACCCTATAAGGGTTATCTGGGTTCGGTTCGGGTTGACACCGATAGAACCCAAAAGCCAAGTTAACCCGAATGAAACCCGACAACCTATAAATTAAATGCCATATCGGGGTTCGGGTCGGGTCGGGTCAACCCTTTTGACACCCCTATATATATATAATATATATATATAATATATATATAGATATAATACTATATTATATATATTAACTTTTTAATATATAAAATTTTATTATTGATCTTTTTATATATATATAAATATATATATAAAATATATGTATTTATAATAAATAATTGCGGGTTTTTCCGGTTTAGAACAAGTCAAACCCATATCCTAACTCGAGAACCGAATTCGAGTTTCGGTTCGTTCGTTTTGGTAAATTCGGTTCAGTTATTAGTTTGGTTCGATTGTTTTCGGTTCGGTTCGGTTTCGCTTTTCGGATTTTTTTGTTTTTTTTTTCGTTGTTTCCTTCGTTTTTTCAGTTTATTTTTCGTTTCCCGTCACTCCTGGACTATTATATGTCGTCGTGTCTAGTGTAAAAAAAAGATTGAAGGTATTAGTTTATGATAATGATGGTAAGCTTATGAGCGCCACAAATTATGCAGTTAAACTATGTAATGTATTTGTGCTACTTTTTTTTTTTGAACGACAACATTTTATTGAAGAAACTAGCAAGGAGCTAGAAATTACAAAGAAATTAAGTTAGGGTGTTGAAGCCAACTATCCCAAGAAAAAGACATTTTACATCTAGCATTACACCAAGCGAAAGATCGAGCAACAAAGTCATCAAAAATCACGGTCTTCCTCGCTTGCGATAAGTTAAAAAGCAACCGATTCTTATAATTCCAATGCACCACCAAGATACGAAAATGACACCTTCTAAAAAGGATTGAGAATAGAACCAATTCTGTATTCTTAAAACCAAGACAACCATTCGCATAAGAACCAAGCGGAGACCAACCCAAATCCCACCATCTACAAATGAGACGGAATAAATCTGAAGCCATGGAGCAACTAAATAAAATATGGGACGTGGATTCATGGGACAAGGAGCAAACTGGGCAATCCAAAGAAGAAACCTGAATGTCACGATGAGCTAAATTCAGCCGAGTGGGCAACCGATCAAGACAAACCTTCCAAGCGAAAATGTTGATTTTGATAGGAATATATTTAATCCATCTCGTGGCAACTTCAACTTTCGGAAGAAATTTCTCATCCAACAGATTACGAATATCACAAACACGAAACAAGCCACTCCCATTTAAATTCCAAACCCAACGATCTTCAGAATTAGAAAGAGAAACCGAACTAACCAAATCATCGAAAGTTTACTATTGATGTTTCTCATTGATGACAATATGTGTTTATGTTGCAATTCACAATTTTGTTTGTATACTTTTGTTGCATATTGCTTATTCTACGTATCTTACGAACATATGATGTTAATATGATTATATTATTGCTGTATTATGAATCGTGCAATAAATGTGTAGTGAACTCTTCATATATTACAATGTTGGTAATTGTAAACGATTGTTTATGATTAAAACTTGTGTTTATAAGAATAGTTTGATAAGTTATAGTGGTTTATAAAAATATGACGTACTTGTAAAGTTTTGTAACATTGAAGTCTTAATACAGCGCGTGTTGAATATGAGCTAATATATGTATTAATACTATTAAAACAAGGTTTTTGTATATGTCATCTTTGACTAGATGTTCATATTTTATTGGTGTTATATTTAATAAAAAATTAATGAGTGCTGATGTCATAGATGAAAAAAAATTATTTATTATAAATGCCATTTTTAATATATTTAAAAATATAATAATCTTTGTTTTTGTTATTTCCTGGTTCATTAGTGAAAAACATTTATGATCTAAAACCATTTCTTCGCTATAAATCAAAATTTTGAATTTAATCAGCACTCGCTTAATTTGTTGTAAGATTGAATAGTTGTCAGTAGGCAATGATGATTCGACGAGAATAGTTGTAAGATTGAATAAAACTTGAACCTTAGGTTTCTTAGTATTATGCAACTTCGAGTTGCACCTTACTGTTGAATATTTTAACTTTCTTTGATAAGGAATCGAATTAGTATGTTATACGGTAGATATTTTGGTTTAGGTGCACCAATTATCAATAACATAAATATGATTTATGATATGGCATAGTTTAGGTATAGCAACAGAGCGTGATTACCCGCTAGCTATGCTCTTGAAATGCGGTCGTTTAATTTTTTTTTTGCGTACCTGCGGCATTATTATTTTTATTTTTTGTGTGATTTATTATTTCAAGCCCATGATTATTAGTTTGTTTTTTTTCTTATATGAGCTTAAGGTGGGAGCTCATGTTAAAAGAATCTTTTTTTGGTTATCACATTTTTTAAAATAATTTTATGGAACCATGACTTTTTTAATATTGTATTTTGTGTGGGTTTATTTTTCGGTCTCATGTTTAATATTCGGGTTCATTTTTGCGTTAAAATTTTATTTTTATTCTTTTCTATTTTTTATTTTTGCGGTTTATTTTTCAAGTCTCATTTTAATAATTTTGTTTTTTTATATATGAGCATATTGTTGGGCCTCATTTCCGCTGGGTATTTTTTTTATCTTAATAAGTCAATATTTTTGTAATTTTTTTTCTATTTTGTGCCGAGCGATTTTTTGTTACATTGCCTAAAAAAAAAACCAAATGGGTTGGCCCAAATTGGGAGCCCAAAGGGCCGAGCACTGTAGCGTGTGGAACAAAACAATACGATCGTTTTATTCTAGCTCAGACTATTTGTTTTTCTTTTATGTGCGGTATTATTTTTTTCGGCCTCATGTTTTATTAGTTTGTTTTTATTCCTATATTAATAGGACCATAGGGCCTTTAAATGAGAATCGCGCCGTTACTCAGGGCCCGTTTTTTTATTGTATTTGTGCGGGTTTATTTTTTTCGGTCCTCATGTTTAATATTGTGGGTTAATTTTTTGCGTTAAAAATTTTATTTTTATTCTTTTCTATTTTTTATTTGTGCGGGTTTTTTTTTTTCGGATCTCATGTTTAATAGTTTGTTTTTTATAAGGGCTTATTGTTGGTCCTCATGTCGCGAGTATTTTTTTAATAGGCGGTTAATTTTTGCGTTGAAATTTTATTTTTATTCTTTTCTATTTTTTATTTGTGCGGGTTTATTTTTTCGGTCTCATGTTTAATATTTGTTTTTTTTATAAAGTTGGGCTTATGTGTTGGGTCTCATGTCGCGAGTATTTTTTTATCTGAATAAGTCAATATTTTTGTAGTTTTTTTTTTCTATTTTATGCCGAGCGGTTTTTTTACATTCCCTAAAAAAAAAAAAAAAAAATAAAGAAATTTTGCAAAAATGGGCCGCCCAAAATGGGTGCCCTTTGGCCGGTACTGTATCAACGGGGACTGTAGCAACGCTGCCAAAAACGGCAGCGTTTTAACCCTTTATATTATAGGAACATGGGCTTTAAATGAGAATCGCGCGTTACTGCAGGGCGTTTTTTTTATTGTATTTTGTGCGGGTTTATTTTTTTCCGGTCACATTTTAATATGTAGGGTTAATTTTTTGCGTTAAAAATTTTAATTTTTATTCTTTTTCTATTTTTTATTTGTGCGGGTATTTTTTCGGACCTCATGTTTTTAATAGTAGTTTTTTTTATAAGGGCTTATGTGATGGGTGCCTCATGTCGCGAGTATTTTTTGAAATAGTGCGGTTTAATTTAGTTGCGTTGAAATTTATATTTTTATTCTTTTCTATTATTTAATTTGTGCGGGTTGTTTATTTTTTCGGTCTCATGTTTAATAGTTTGTTTTTTTATATAGGGCTTATGTTTGGAGATCTCAAGTCGCGAGTATTTTTTTATCTTGAATAAGTCAAGTATTTTTGTAGTTTTTTTTTTTTCTATTTTAATCCGAGCGAGTTTTTTTTTACATTTCCCTAAAAAAAAAAAAAAAAAAAAAATTTGCCAAATGCCGGCCCCAAAATGGGTGCCCATTGGGCGTGTACTGTAGCAACGAGGGAACTGTAAAACGCTGCCAAAAACGGCAAGCGTTATTAACCCTATTACTAGGTATATACAATCATAGTTGTCCCGCGTGACAGGCGTTTCTGCGGGGCGGTGTTCTTCTTATTATAGAAGTGTGATTTTTTTTTAAGCATGATTGCCCGGAAAGTGTTGATGCGGTATTATTTATTTTTTATTTTGTGCGTGATTTATTTTTTCGGTCTCATGTTTAAATAGATTTTTTATATGGGCTTATGTTGGGCAGGAGCGAATGTCGTGTGTATTTTTTTATACTGAATAAATTCTATATATTTTTTTCTCTTGCTACATGTTCGAGGGTATTTTTTGATCTGAAATAAATCAACTACCTTTTGTAATAAAATTTGTTTTATTTTAGTGCCGAACAATTTTTTTTAATTATTTTGTGCAATAGTTTATTTTTTTTATATCAGCTTATGTGTTTGGTCTCGTGCCACGGATATTTTTTGATCTGAATAACTAAGTACTTTTGGTAATTTATTGTTTTTATTTGTGCCGAGTCAATTTTTTTTTTTAAATTTGTTGCTCTGTATAAAGAAAAAGAAAAAGAAAAAAAAACTAAATGGGATTTAAGTGTTGGGCGGAGTCGTAATGTCGTGTGTAGTTTTTTTATATGAAATAAATCTATATAATTATTTTCCGGCGTTATTCGTTTTATTTTTTGATCTGAATAAATCAATACATTGTAAAAAAATTGTATTTTGTGCGAGCAAAATATTTTTTAATATTTTTGTGCAATAGTTTTATTTTTTTTATATCAGCTAACTTATGTGTTTTGGTCTCGTGCCAGCGGATATTATTTTGATCAAAATAATTAGTACTTTGTTAGATTTTAGTTTTATATTTTGTGCCGAAACAAATTTTTTTTTAAATTTTGCCTGATAAGGAAAAAAAAAAAGGGCCGGCCCATGGGCCGTTAAGCTTGTAGCTAACTGTTGCGAGGCAATATTATTTTTTATTTTTTTTATTTTGGTGGTTATATTTTTCGCCCTCATGTTTAATAGTTTTTTTTTTTTTCTTATATGGAGGCTTATGTGTGGGGGCACTGATTAAAGGTTCTTTTCTTTTTTTGGCTATACGGTTTTTCAATTTAATATAATTTAATAGGGAACATGGCGTTTTTATTGTATACTGTAGTTGGTTTATTTTTAAGGTCTTCATGTTAATAGTTTTTATTTGTGCTGGTTTTATTTTTTTCGGTCTCGATGTTTAATAATAGGTTGTTTTTTTATATATATGGGCTTATGAGTTGGGACCGATATCGTGGCCTCTACAAATTCATTGGGCCAATACGAAACCATCAAACTACATGTCGCATGTGTATTTTTGTTAATGAATAAGTCAATATTTTAGTCGTTTTTTTTCTATATAAATGCAGAAACGTTTTTTTTTTACAATTGGCCATACAACAAAATCAAAAAAAAAACCGAAATGGGCTTGGCCCAAATTGGGAGCCCCAAAAATTTTTGAGCCATTAAATATTTTTATTTTTTTTAATTTGTGTGGTTTTAATTTTTCAGCCTCATGTTTAATAGTTTTTTTTTTTTTTTTCTTATGTGGGCTTATGTGTGGGGCTCATGTTTAAAGGTTTCTTTTTTGGCTATACGGGTTTTTTTTTTAATATAATTTTATGGGAACATGGCGTTTTTTATTTAGTACTGTGTGGCGTTTATTTTTTCGGTCTCATGTTTAATTAGTGCGGTTAATGTTTTAGCGTTAAAATTTTATTTTATTCATTTTCTATTTTTTATTTGTGCGGGTTTATTTTTTCGGTCTCATGTTTAATAGTTTGTTTTTTTTATATGGGCTTATGTGTTGGGCCTCATGTCGCGAGTATTTTTTTATCTGAATAAGTCAATATTTTTGTAGTTTTTTTTTCTATTTTATACCGAGCGATTTTTTTTACATTGCCTAAAAAAAACAAAAAAAACAAAAAAAAAAAAAAAAAAAAAAAAAAAAAAAAAAAAAAAAAAAAAAATTGTGCCGGCCACCCAAGTGGCCGGTACTGTAGCAAGGCCGGGTACTGTAAAAGCAAAGCTGCCAAAAACGGCATGCGTTTTTTAACCCTATATAAGTATATATATATAAAATAGTAATAATGAGATATTTGCATTTGAGAACAATGCATTTATGCATTTGATAAAAATAAATATGAGGAGATATTTGCATGTGATGCTACATCTAGAATAATGATTCCTTATCCATAACACGTGTATGGTGTTATGGAAAAATGAACAATACACAGTGTGAACGCATTTAATATTGATATGACAAATTGCCAAATTGAAAATACATGAAAGATTCCTTATTAAAAATATGTTTATCTAAACTGATCCGATATCAGAATATATTCGCGAATATATCTCACAATTAATTCGATTGTTGACGATTCGTGCTAAGCAATTTCACGAAGCTATAAATACGACCAGCTGAAACCCAATCAGGTCAGATAAACTTCTCTATTTCCTCCAACTAATAACAAAAAGCATTTCACACATTTATTATAGAATTATCATCTAACTTGATCGTCGAAGCTTAATCCCGGGGCAAAGCCGCGGGGTAAGTTCTAACAGGGGTCTTTCTTTGTTGAGTGATACAGGTAGATAGGTCCTCCTTTCCGGCATCAAAGCCCATCATTGTCAGACCTGCTAATTCTTGGTAAACATCATTTGGCGCCACCGTAGGGACACCAAACAATTACTTACTGCCTCTTGTAGCTGATGTTATAGGCGAAGAAAACCCGTGTCACCCATGCAGTAGAAACCTTGGAGAGGACCAGATGAGCCCGATCACTAAAGGACCACCGAGGAAAAATAAACACTCTCCCCACCACTGTCCCACCACTTTTTACCGAAAATCACACACCTGATCACTCCCAAAAACACATCTGTAAAATATGCCTCTGGAGACTCAGTCATGGCAAATTCGTCTTTTAAAATTTTAAACAAATAATGTTAATGCTAATGTATTCCGTGTTTTCCTCAAAAAGAAAGGAGGTCCACCCCACGCCCATACCAAACAACGATGACCGCCCCACTATGGAACCATGGCAATCAGACCTCGAAGGCTTGACCGACGGAGTAGCTCAAGAAATGCCGGAAGACACCACACCACCCGATAAGCCAACCAAGAAGGGAAAGGTGGCAGCCGAAAACCTAGACGGGTTCCCAAAGCAAAAACATGCAACCAATGCTGCTTTTTACAGCGAGCCATTTACGTTTAAAGAAACGGATTGGAGTGTACGTAATTTGGTGGCATCACCTTTTACAACGCGAATTAGAGATTATGACATGCCAGATGGACTGAAAGTGCCAACAAACTTAAAAACATATGACGGCACAACAGACCCAGACGACCATCTGACGATATTCATGGGAACTATGGACGTGCATAAACTTCCAGAACCCGCGTGGTGTCGTTTCTTCCACATCACCTTAAGCGGTGCAGCAAGGTTCTGGTACGACAACTTGCCACCAGGATACATAAATAGCTTTCACGAGCTAAGAGATACGTTTCGAGCAAACTTTTTATAGCAAATACGATTTCAAAAAACCCAGGCAGAAATTCTAGGTATTCGACAACGCTCAGACGAATCACTTAGAGACTACTTACAAAGGTTCGGAAAAGAAACGTTGCACATGACCGACCGATCGGATGGAATGATGACTGGGGCATTCATCAGTGGACTACGACCAGGGAGGTTCTTCAAGGATCTTATAACACGGCCACCCGCGTCGATGGAGGATTTGTTTACGCAAGCACACAACTTCATAAGAGCAGACGGGGTTGGGTTGACGAAGCAAATACAAAAACCTGCTTGATGGGGGGGGGGGAACTCGAGTTGGTTACCTAATGACCATAAGTTCGGGTCAAGGCAACAAAGACACCTCAATGAGGCATAAGACAAATATTTCCATGCGCACCAGAATTAGACCTAAAGAACGTCCCGGCTTCAACAATCCTCTTTCACACCCCTTTGATTAAATCTCCAGCAGAGATATTCGCCACATCCGAGGGGAAGGCAGTTCTTCGGCCCCCATCACGAATGTTCGCGCCCGCTCACCGAAGAGACCGCGCAAGGTATTGTGAGTTCCACAACCACCACGGGCATGACACTAATGACTGCATCGACATGCGAAAAGAAATAGAGGCGTGCATAAAAAGTGGTCGCTTGAGCCATCTAGCAAAGGGTGCAAAGACACAAAATTAGCGAATCAAAAATCCAAGTTCCCAGACCTCAGAAATGGGAAGAATCAGATTGACTAGAAACAAAAGATGGTTGCGCCTAAAGAAATAAATGAAATATTAATGATGAGTACACAACGGTCCCCACCACGCCACCAACCAGATGCATCGCCGCCAGGTACTAACATCGCGTTTTCAGAGGAGGACCCGATTCTGAAACATTGCAATGGTGAGGACCCACTCATTATCAAAGCCGAAATTGGAAGAAGTGCCATACACCGCGTCTACGTAGACGGGGGAAGCTCAACAGAAATAATGTACGAACATTGTTTCCAACAACTAACCAACGAAGCAAAAACACTGATGCGGTCACCAACATCCCCTTTAATAGGGTTTGCAGGCCAAGTGCTATGGCCACTTGGAGTCATAACTATCCCCTTCACCTTTTTTTGATTACAACGGAAGGGCTAGCAAAACGATCATCACATATTTCATGATCGTTCGGGCTCCAACACCTTACAACGTAATATTAGGGCGACCAGGCATGAGACATCTAGGTGCGATTGCTTCTACAATACACTCACTCCTTAAATTTCCCATCCCAGCGGGTGTAGCCATTGTCCGAGGAGACATGCCCTGCAAAGACGAATGTCTCTAAGTTTCCTAAAAAAGGGAACGCGAACCCGAGGAAGCAACCACCCCCGCATCACCGGAAAATGAAAGTGAGAAAGAAAAGATGGAACTAAATCCCCTTTACCCATATCAAAAATTCATGATTGGTACAAGCCTGCCACTAAAACTAAAAGAAGAGTTGAAAAAGCTACTACGCGCTAACCATGACATGTTTGCATGGTCACCCTTAGACATGACTAGAATACCAAGAGAACTCGCAGAACACAGGCTAAACATACACCCCCGCACCTTTCCAGTTAGACAGAAAAAGAGTGTGTTAGCCCAAGAACGCAATGACGCGATCAACCAGGAAGTCACCAGGCTCGTAGAAGCACGAATCCTTAGGGAAGTATACTTTCCTCGCTGGGTCGCCAACCCGGTAATTATACGAAAAAAATAATGGAACCTGGCGCATGTGCATTGTTAGGAAAATATTGTAAACAGACTTAATACAGTTAGTTTTAAAAGTTAAGTCTGTTAGTTAAAGTTTAGTACTGATAGAAAAAAGTTAGTACTATTTAGTTAGAAGTTAATCTGGTAAGCAAGTTAAGTCTGCCAGCATTACTTAAGTGTTGACAGTATAAACAGCTAATACAGTTTGATCAGACTGTTAAGTCTGGTTGTAATTATAAGTAATTAGTTATTCTCTTAGCGTTAATCAGGAAGAGATAAGCATCTCTCATAACGCGTTTTAGGTTCCTTAGAGCTTTATAAAAGGAACGTAGAATAGCATTGTAAACATATGAGTTGATTGATCATTCACAATCAAATAGTAATAGTAATAGCAAGTTTAGTATTTTGTTCTTGTGTTCATCTTGGTATAGATATTGATATTCCGCGTCAATATTTGTATTCACTGTTCATTTGTCTCACATAGTATCTTAGGATTTTATTTCAAAGACTATAAGTCGTTTAAGGCTCTTGAGAACCTGTTGATAAGGACCTCCAAGTGGTATCAGAGCTAACCAAAGGACTATTACACAAGATTGAAACAAAGATCAAAACCTTTTAATCCACCAAAATAAGTAGTCATGTCTGCAAACGATAATTTCTCTCTTCATGATGATGAGGAACTTTCTCTTCATGATGATGCATCTTGAATGAATCTGAAACCAACATCCAAACAAGGAGATGCTCCCTGCAAAACCACCACAAATAATCATCACAAATACACTTCAAACATCAAACTCCTGTTCCTTACAAAAAGATGATTATGGATACGTGGGCAATGGAGATGTGAACATTATCTTATATATATATAATGGAGGTCGTAAAGTGGATTCAGAATGGGAACTAAAGAAGCGAGTCACTCAAAGTAAGTGATGGTGTATACAGGTTCTTCCTCCACCATACATGAAGAACAGGTTGCAGAGAGAAAAGAAAGGAAAGCAAGAAACACTACTGATAATTGCAGTTCCAAAAAGTTCATCTCAGACGATTTTCATGGCATGGATGATGCCAAAGAGATCTGGGCAGCCATTTAAGACAGGTTTGGTGGTAAAGCGAACGGTCTAAGAAAATGCATAAAGCTGTTTTTAAAACAACAGTTTGAGGCATTTACTATCTCTTACATAAAGAAAGCTTGGGAAAAAGGGTATGATAGGTTTCAAAAACAACTATCACAGTTGGATGCCCTTGGTGCTCGTTGTCAGATGAAGATGCAATCACAAGTTTTTGAGGTCCCTTCCCTCCTGCAAGGGACCAAAGTTTAAAGCCCATGACAATAAGAACAAAGAAGAATAAAGACACACTGTCAATAGTATGATTTAATACAAATATCTGAGTGTCCTTTGAACAAGACATCCAAAATACATCATCTTCTTCCCATCAATCTGAGAATGTGGCTTTTCTAATCACAAGCAAAGCCTCTTCAAGCAAGCATAAGCCAAGCCACAGCTCAGGAAGTTATAGTTCTTATACCACTTCCTCTTCCAAAGCAACACCAACTGCTACTCCTGGTCTTGCTGATGAAGTTATCCATTCTTTTCTAGCCACAAATGCTGATGATGTGGATTTGATACATGAAGACCTAGATCAAATTGATGATCTGGATTTGGAAGAGATGGATATAAATTGGCAGATTGCTATGACTGCCATAAAGATTAAGAAGTTCTACAAGAAGACAGGCAGAAGGCCAAGAGTGGATGGAAAAATGCATGTGGCATTTGATAAGAGAAAAGTTGAATGTTTCAATTGAAACAATACTGGGCATTTTGCTAGGGAGTGCAAGTTTAAAGGTTCAAAAGAAGGTAACAGGCAGGAAGCGGGTAAAGGTCAGAATTTCAAGCCAGTGCAAATTGAAAATGAAGCCTTGATGACCGTTGATGAAGGTCAGATCAATTGGGTAGAGCAAACTACAGATTAGGAACTTAATCATGCTCTAATGGCTTTCACTGTGAATAATGAGGTATCAATGTGCTCTAAATTGTGTTTAGATTCATA
>BQNB010021540.1:0-52709 GCA_026074375.1 Tanacetum coccineum
ATAGGTAATGGTGGTGATGGTATATGTGGTAAAGGAGATGATAGTGGAGTAAGTGGTGATGGTGGTGAGGTGGTTAAGGCAAGAAGTCTCTCGACCTCTTCCATAGGAGGAAGTGATATGGATGGCTCATCCCAGATAGATATCCTGGCAGTCATACGATGTACAGGCGAGACAGAGTTGGCCGGAGCTGGGTGCTCCTCCTCCTCCTCCTCATCCTCATCCTCGTCCTCATCCTCATCATCGGCATCATCTCCGAAAGGCTCCTCCTCCTCATCATCATCATCATCCCTATCAGCAGGGTAATCAGCTGGATCCTCCTCGGGATCCTCATCGTCCTCCTCTGGCTCCTCCTCCGGATCAGACTCAAGAACATATCCTGGTGAATCTGCAGTGGGTGAGGCAGCAGCAGGTAGTGGCTGCTCCTCGGCCGGGAGTATCTCATCCTCCTGTGGTATGTACTCAGGGTACATCAGCTCAGGAACAAAGTCTAGTGGGGGAGGTGACTGCGGCTCCTCGGGGCCAGGTATGTAGTCAGGCGATGGTGGAACCTGATAAGCAGCCATTATGTAAGCATATGGGTCCTCTGGCATAATGGGTGGTCCATCGACTCCTGGTGAACCAATGTCTGACCCATCCTCAAATGGACTGGACACTGCCGTGTAGGTGACCGTGGAATCTTCCGAATCTGACATAACCGTATCTGAAACTCCAACATAACTTATATTAGTATTTAATATAAGACTCTTATAGTAATATACATTTATATCATAACATGTATATCAATCATGCATGCATCTAGCCTAACCGACTAATGCACAATTTGTGTATGTATGTCCCGTGAAAACCCCTTTTGTAGATAATAAAATTGTTTTGAAAATGGTTATAGTCCAGCAAAAACATTTGACCTGGTTCTCTATAACCTTGGCTCTTGATACCAATCTGTAACACCCCCAAATTGGGTCGCAGCGGAATAAGGGTCCGGGGCGTGTTACTTCTTAGATCAATAACACAAGATAATATAAGAACGACCAAAAAGTCGTTTAAAACTGATACATTGGATTTAATAAAGTATGTGTTACAAAAGCCCGAAGCTTTACTTGTTTACTTGTTATTATTACAAAGATTTCCAGCCCATAACAGATATACAAAATGTAATGCGACTAAATCTTTAATGCATGACTTCAAAATATAACCACCAATGTATCCTTCGCACCTCGTGCTTAATGACCTCCTGAAAAACATTGCATTTAAAATGTCAACATAAAGTTGGTGAATTTCATAGGTTTATGTAAATGTATATGCAGGACCGCAAGACTTTCCCCGTGATAATGCAACAAATGTAGACATCACAAAATGTAATTACGTTTTCCTAAGCTCATGACACCGAAGCTCGACATAAATGAATACAATATATAAATATTGCCTACATTGCCCGTGATGATGTTCAACCCGTAACATCTAAAATCCGACATGATATACGTTCGTTTCCAGTGATAGCTAGTCACCCGAACGGGGAGGTCAATCCCAAATAGATCTATCTATAATCATTCGCGCTTACATTCCAGTAATTGACAGTTCATGATTCATGGGCATAGTGGGTTATCGCTACTTAGGCAAAACGTAATCATGATAAAATGTACACTTGCATCTAATTTGTAAAACATGCATATGTTTCTCACCCCAAAAACTTGTAAATTAATAATTGTAAAACATGGGGCTATGAACTCACCTTGAGTGAGTAAATTGATAATAAAATATCCCAAATAAAAACGCGTCACGCTAACGCCCGAATGCAACCTAGTTAATATAGGTCGAATCAGTATTCAAGTACGTTGTCTAACAACAATCATATATAATCTAGTTAATATAGGTCGAATCAGTATTCAAGTACGTTGTCTAACAACAACCATATATAATCCTATATAGTTATCATCGTACTATCGTTCGGGCTATCATAATTAAGAGGTCATGACATGACGTACGAGGAGTTAGGATACTTTAAATCGTAAATCCAACAACTCGTCAATACGCCATCCGAAGAGGCCTCATTATGAAATTCCCTAGTAATATAGCACTTTGATAACTAATAACATATATATTTCATTGAGCTATATCACCATCTAATCGTTTAGGAAAAATCGTATTTATAAAGTAAAAACATTTATAATTACGCCTTTAGCAAAAATGACATAACTTTGTCGTTTTAACTCCGTTTCTCGCGTATCATAATATTGCATTTTTAAGTTTCCGAGATTCTGTTGTGAATAGTGTTTTTACTGTTCATTACAGATTACACTTATTAACGCAAAACCCGTAAATGTCGTATCTTATTCGTTATAGCTCCGTTTTTAGCGATTCTTTCGAACACGTTCTCGTAATTGAAAGTTTTATCATATTATTGATGTTTACAAAGTATAAGTTTCTGCCATGAATAGTAACTTTTTATAAAATTTGTTTTATAAAGTATTTAGCGTCGTAAACTCGTAACTAGCGTATCTTCTTCGTTATAAATCGGTTTTTCAAGTTCTTTACATGCCCACGATCCTTGGGACATGTAGTATCTTATAAAATCATAAAACATATGTGTTAAATTCGGACTTCAAACATACCCTTTTGAATATTTTGCAATAATGTGTTTAAAACTTGTTTTTACAACTTTTTAGCTTAACCACTTTGTTACAAGTCCATTACAATACTTATTATCTTATGTCTTACATATAATAAGTCCATTAGTTCATATTTTATCCATGGTTCAAGACAACAAGTCCTCTAACCTCACTTTTAATCACAACTTTATAAAAGAAACCCTAATTTGTACATATTCATTTTTATACTTAACCAAGTGTGTACAAGAGTTATAATTCCATTTTAACATCATAATAGCATCCATATAACATGTAAATAAGTTCACAAAACATTGATCATAAGTAAAAATCCCTTTCACATATTCAAAAGTATCCTAAATGGTGATTTAGCTAAATAGAGCATATGAACACATAAAATCTTAGTTATGAAATGATTAAGCTTTTAAATAACCTTGTGTGGATGAGTAGAGAAAAGAATAACAATCACACCCTTGTGATTAACAACCTTGGCTTGAAAATATAAGGTGAAAACCCTAATTTCAACCAAAACCCTAATCTTGCAATATCTTGTTAAAACCTCTTCAAAGCTTAACCAACCCTTCAATTCTTCTTAGAATACCTTAAGTATGATGTATAAACACTAATATGGTGAAAGAAAATCAAGCTATGGATTGTGTATGTTTATGATTTTGAGCCGTGGGGTATGTAGAGTAAATGGGAGAGATTGTGTTTTGTTTACACCTTGGAAATGGTTATGTATGTGTTTACTTGCTAGCTAATGCCTTATATACTAAGCCAAGGACTCAAGGAAGGCCTCAAGGAAGGTTCCTAGGGCAATTGGTCAAGTGCATGTGAAGGTGTAAGACATGGTTCCCTTGATATTTGTAATATCTAGATATTTAGGGCAAGTGTCTTGCAAACAAGATAATACTTGGTCTTATCTCCTAAATTTCGGCCACATACTCATATATGTGATGTTATATTGATTATTTTGTGTATTGGGTATAATCGTGGGTATTGGACATGTACGTTCTCATGCTAGGTAGGGCTTGGAAATATCTTTTGACTTTTACTTAGTGTATAATTGTATTATTTGAAGTATAATGTAGTATACATTTAATAAAATATATAACTTGCACATGGTAGAGTTTGATTTGAATTATTTCATGAGGAATATGTATAAAGTGATAATACTTGAAGTTTTTAATAAACTTTAAGTATTGGGTACAAATTTTGGTTATTTGATGAAGCGTAGATAAGTTAACGTGTTTCTGGGAAGGCCTAAACGTACTTTATCGTGAAAAGTAACCACTTAACGTAACCAATAAAAATAAAATGTGCAATCTTAATAATTATCCTCTAAATAATCATATAACACTTTCTTGATGTAAACATTTAATCGTTTAATGCCCGTTTACATTGAATGATCATTTTTAGTTTACGCGATTTCACTTAACGGTTACGATTTAAAGCAAATGCGTAAAACCCTAAAAATAAAAAGTGGATTACACAATGTCCTACAATGACCTAAAACACAAGGTGTTATATAGACATACATTTAATGTTATTTTATCTAGTGAGAGCAATGCATTTTACTACTGATATAGATGCACATGTAATGTTGTCTAAATTCAGTGGGAGCTATGAGCAGCAAAGCAAATCCTCTCTGAGCAGTTTCAAAAAAGCTTTCTCACAAGCTTATAATAATTAAGTGCAAACACAAGCGGATTTAGTAGGAACAACAAACCGACAACAGATATTACTTACCCTGGCTATCTTTAAAGAATAAGTCTTAGTAATTAGAGTCATCGTCGGGGTATAACATTAACTGGAATCTGTCAACATATCTCATTCTCGACGAGGAGCTTTGAATAATTGAATAATTCCTCTCATAACTCTTCCCACCCTGAGAAATTTCAAAATACAACATAGCTACCATTTTCCCACAATAATATCTCACATCCTCCCACTGGGGTTCCACCCCATACTGGTTTGAAGAAATACACACGCCAAAAGCCACACAGTTATAAAGCTTACTGATTTTCCTCCCGTCTGCGGTCTATGTCAAATTATCTTACCCAATCAATTCTGCCTAACCGAAAAAGTTTTTCAAAGAAATATACTTTTTTTCATCAAGCTTTCAAGAAAAAGAAAGTAGAAAAGATCTCAAGGGAAAAGGGCTGTCTTTTTCCCTACCCCCGTATTCTGCTTGGTTTAAGATATCCTCAAAATCAGCAAAATCGAATATACCGCAACATAATACTTGACAATTACTTGTGGGAAGAATTAAAAGTTAAGCTCAAATTCTATCTCGTAAAAATCAACTGCTGATCAAGAATCTCTACCTCAAAAAACTCGCTCTGATATCCTTTTTACCAAGACGTTTGTAGGCTATTTGAAGATGACCACAATGATGGAAATGAAATACCCTGATGAACCAAAGTAATAACACTCTTAATCTAAAATATTAGTTCAAGTTAACCAATTTATACAACAGAGACCAATTTTGTTATAAACCTTTGGTTAAGAACCTAGAACTACATTAAACAAGGATCAAACAAGCAACAGCCCAACCTATGTTTTAAACCATTGAAGGAGTAACACCGATATACCAAAGTTTTAAACTAATAGTATAATCTTCCAGCTTTTTAATTGACTTAAACTTGCACTAATGGTTGGAAGAATTATGTAGGAAGAAAACTCAATACTTACAAACAGAAGAAAAAGTATGAGACATTCAATCACCCCTTTACGATTATCCCACGGAACGTCTTCTACGTGTGACACCTGAGAACTCTACAACGGTATCTCCCCCATTTTTTTAAAAGTGATAGATAACCAGGTCTGTTAAAATTAACCAAACCACCACCACGCCACCCGGACTGCTGGGTAACTAAATAAACCCAAGTCCTTTCATCTAAAAATATCGTAAAGCCCGAAGCAAGTTATCATTAAAATCCATGCTCTCCACCAGAACTATGAATGACTAAATCCCGACTTCAAGATAAAATAAGTACATGCCTTCGTGAAGTCCAACCTCAATCTCAAATAAGTGATACCCGATCAACTCCGTAGTTACTTAGAAAAATTAATTCCAAATCTAGCCATTAAAAATTAAATTTTTATGATTCTTTATAAGCATCGATCCCGGTCTTGTCACTTTGTCAGTTTTGATCTTAAATTCCCAAATGTAATCATTAAAACCATCAAGTTTTTAAACCCAACTAATTCATAACCATAAAATAGAATTAAATGATATAGCTAACTTTTTTATCGTTTTATGATTAGAGGTTGTTGTTTACATTGTTTGTTAGTGTTTTAAGAGTGAATGATTTTTCAGATTACCAGGATGTTATGAATTCTTTATGAAAGCCAAAAAAATAAATGAATACTTCACCCTGGAATTTTACAAATCACAAAAAACTGAATAAAATCTGTTCACAAGGCTAATCTGGTATAAAATCCCAAAAGTAAGTTGTCTAAAATCACCAAGTATAATGTTATACATACCCTAAAAGAATATGTATAAATCACATTTGAAAACAGGTAATAAATCGCTAGGATTTCAAATGAGGTATAAAAAAACTCCACCATACAAAGGTCTGTATAAACTCCCCAGAATTTTAGAGCACAACGATATAAAATAGCCCCTAACATGCCGCCACGCTTTATATACAGAATAAAACGTCTGTAACTAACCGTCACGTATAGGATGCCAGATTACCACAACGTATAAATCATCGCAAAATCGCCAAATTACCATGAGACGTATAAATCCGCTCCGCGCCGAATTACCACACATATAAATTGCTGAATTACCACACATCGGATAAATTGCCAAATTATCCAGACGTTATAAATCCAACAATTAACCCACGTATAAATCGCAAAATATCCCCAATCCCCGAATAACCAAAACGTATAAATCTTCCAAGTTTTCTTTCCACACGTATAAATCGCCGAATACAAACATGTATAAATCGCCGAATACAAACACGTATAAATCACCGAATTCAACAACGTATAAATTGCCAAATTCAACACGTACGCCAAATTCAAACAGTGTGGATAAAAAGATGTCTTCAAAAACTTCAAATCACTTAAAGACACAATTTTTGACGTTTTTACTTGATTTTACAATTGTACGATCTCCCCTTTTGCTATTCTAAGACTAGTAAGAAACCTTAAAAACACAAAACTTTATGGTTTTCTACAAAAAACAACACCAAAAAATTTGAAATCAAGATTCTTGTACCCAAAGCCCATATTCGTAACCAAAAAACACAACAAAAAGATAAAGATTTATTCTGAGTTTTTCCAATGTTTTTTTCACCTTGTACACAACTGACCCATAATACTGAAGGATTAACAAAAAAAAAGTTTAAATGTGATTTATGGTTTAAAAAAACATAAAAACCCACAAAAGATGAAAATAACTTTGAAATAGATCAAACCAAACGCATGTCTAAACAAGTAATAAAAAACGTACACAAAACCATAGCTAAAAACCAAAACGAAACCAACAAAAAAAAAAAAACCAACAAGCAAACAAACAGAGCACACCCAAAAAACAAGAAACACAAAGTAAACACCAAAACAGCGTTTACTAGGAGAAAACAATATTTCTAACAACACATACCGCAGAGAAGATGGAGGCTCTCTGAGAGTAATAGGGGAACCAATTGAAGGGAGGTTGGAAATCTAAAGAAGTGGGTGCAATGGGGGCGGGATTGGGGGGGTGTGTGGGGTAGTGCGGTTTAGTGAAGTAGTCGGGGGGGGGCGGGTGAATCAGACAAAGGGCACCACACTGCTTAAACACACGGTAGCAGTGTTTTCATATGGAAGGGGTTATTTTTAGTGTGATGGTGACGGCACTATTGAGGTATAGAGAGAGACACGACGCGAGAAGAGAAGCATGAGTATCGGCCAAGGCGTGTAGAAATAACCATCTAAGTAGGGGTCTACAATATAGAGCAATCTTCACTACTCGCCGCTCTCCTGCATGGCGTCTACTACAATCAGCTCTAGGACGGTGAGTACATGATGGTTCTTAGTCGTGATCCTCTAACAGCACGACACTTAGGGCTAGAAATTCATTGATGAGGCGTGCGTGCACACGAGTGCTAATTCTAGCCTCTAGCGCCGTCGCATGGTAGGTGTTCTAGCTAATGGTTCACATGCGCACTGTCAACGATTGCGTGAACTGTACTCTTTATGCGAGGTGGGTATATGTGTTCCATGCGTGGGTCACTGCGAATCTCGATGCAAAACAGTCATATTCACACTTTTCGTCGGAGGGATACTATCGTCATTCCAGCACTAATCATGTAACCTGTGCACTGGAGTTCACTGGTTATCTTAGTATACTGGCGCGTATGTTATGGAAACAAAGAAAGATCATACATGGCGCGTATACACTCAAACTAATCTTGATCTTTTGTGTTACTAACGCTTGTCTTATTGTCTTGACCTGCCATAGTCTTTAAACTTTAATCATTTACTTGTGATATGTTGCAGTGATCTTTGACTTTAGGCTTGAGGTTGTTTCTTTAATATTGACTTGTAAGTGATCTTTAGCTTCTTGAGATCATCAACCAATCATAATCTTTTATCATCAACTTGTGATCTTTTGCCATCTTGTATACTTGTGACCTTCGGACCGACATGCTCATACTTTTGTTGATTCGTTAACTTTAAAGCTTTAATTAATGCAGGTCTTCTTCTGCAGATTGCTTTAACTTTTAAACACTTCGTCACTTCAAGAAGGACGTGATGGTATCAGAGTAGGGCAGTTTCTTTATAACACGCTGTTACTTGTGCTTACGTAATGTCGCTTTAATACCATGTCAGTCCGAGTATGAGCATATGGCTATGAATCTATTGGAGTCTGCTTGAACTAGGTTACCTCCAAAGTACCATCTTTATGTGAATCTGCGATAAAATTAGTTTAGTAATAAAGTTGGGGAGACACAAAATATGGCATTACTGTCCAATGTCCCGAGAGAGTGGTTTGGAGTAACCTTTGAAATCCCATGAGGATCGCACCTGTGAATCATGTCAGGAATTCAAATTTAAGAAAATCTATTGACAGTAAGTTCCAGACATGAACGATATTGAATTTTATCCTAACACATATGATATTAAATATTCATTCGTACTCAGCATTGGTCACTGCGATTACTGAAATGTCATGGCAAGCCGATCAACACGAACGATACGAGTGAAGACACAAACGAGTTACTATCTCACCGATTGAAATATAAAATTGGTATTGTGGAAAAATCAATCCACCGTGGTCACTTGCTAAATGAGATTTATTGCGACACAACCTCAGGAAGAAGAAAAGAAGGGGAAAAATAGAAAAATAAGATAGGAGGGGGAAAAGGGCTAAGGAAGAAAAGAAGAGTTTTAAGCTTTTCAAAACTCTATCAACCGTCCACTTCTCATAATCTGTAACAAATCGATATCCAGTGTCCCAAGTTTGATCATATATGGATCTCAAAGTCCCGACCGCAGATCTTGTTTGAGTGTTTGGCTCTGGAAGGATTTATCCAGTGAGTCATTGGTGAAATACTTTCCCCCCCGTACACTCATGAGTGTTTCTAGAAAAATATCACAAGGAGTAATCGGCTTAGACACTCTAAATTTATTATTTGGATGTCACGATGTATGACAACAAATATGTTGGCGAGCGTAGTGTCCTTAGTAAGATTTATGGAAGATCTACTTATATAGCTTTAGACACTCTATAGTGGGCACATTAGGTATTTAGTGATCTGTGCAGGAGCTGATTGCCTATCCTCTTTCAATATCAACAATCCTCGGAATGAGAAAAGTCAGATCGAGATGCATGTAATCACTGTAAGAAATGAAACAAGAGTATGTTGAGAGACCTTGAGTGGCTAGGGAGGGTTGTGCATTGCGTTACTAGGTCCATGACTATCTTCAATACCAAACAACAACTTAGTGTTTCTGATAGCATATGTATTGACCCAGTTTCGCCTAATAAATGGAGGGCTTCTTTCATTTCAACACCCTTTATCCTTACAATTCTTAATCATCTTCAACCCCATCAGTGCTTACCGAGACTTTTCATGATAATACCATATGGTTGTTCTAGTACTAGCTTCATCTCAGTCGGCCAGCTATTCATTTATTCTCACTTTTACTCTTTTTTTATAATCATACCTAAGGACTGTAAAAATCTGTATTTCATGTCATTTCCCCATTCAAAGCATTGTCATTTTTTATATTTATGATTTTACCGTTCACGTTTACTTTTACGTATGGTTAAATCGCATAAACTAAAAAACATCAATCAAAACGTAAACGAACACCAAAGAAAGTTAAAGTTTTATGTCAAGCCAGTGTATACAATAGTTACGAGTATAATTTATAACTTTTCATATTTTATTTTTGTTGGTTACATAAATATGTTTCGCAATAAAATACATTTAGGCATACCCGGAAGCACCAATACCCATTTATACTCAAACAAATACCCACTTTTATACCCACTACATAAAAATTATATCATTTTACTATAATAAACCTACTAGGGCCGGATCTAATAAGAAAGACACAAGACCAACTTTTAAATTTCACTTACAAAGTATTAAGCACATGTTTAAACCTACTAAGTACACCTTGAACCAAGTTTCTAGTAATTGGCACATCACTTGTACCTTTAGTACCCTAAACCACCCTTTTCATCCATGGGTACTTAAAACTTCATAGTTTATAAGATTGGAGTAAACCCGTTAGATGTACTATTTAACATACACACTACACATTTGGCAAGATAATCTTCACTAACGAAACCCTCCCTACTACTCCAACAAAAAGGCCACGATCTAACTTTAGATATTTAGGGTGTTCATAATGTTGATTTTTCAAATGTATAAGGCTAATTAGTTATGATATCTAAGGTGTTGCAAGGTGGTTTGGAAGATTGGGCATTAGTTTGCAAGGGTTTGTAATCAAGAAGTAAGCTAGGGTTTTTAAGGTTTTCTTGGAAGTATATTGGGTTTAAGCAGCTTAGTTATAATCTTAGTGTTCCTTCATTCTATACCTTCTCTAAGACCTACTTGAACCCTAACCTTCCATTATTCATTTTACTTATTTTATAACGATATTTCTTATTAATGTTAATCACCCTAGGTTTTGAATTTTTGGAGTTGACATGATGTTTTTATAAATTCAGTAAGTATTTATTTCAGTAGTTTTATCCCGTCACGAATCCATACATATAAAGAACAAGCAAAACGGAATTAAAATGAATGAGTTATGCTTTTTGAAAGTTCTATACAATTAAATACATAAAATTAATTTTATATATTTTACATAACCTGTAAAAGTTACAGTTTATCAGTAGCTAAAATATTATAAATATAAAATTTTGATAAAATTTCTTAATACGAATCCATGAGTATAAATAACGTGTAAAACAAAGTTAAAACGATAAAGATATAATGTTTATAAAACCCGTATGCACTATTTTATACTTAGTGCATAGAGCATATTACTAGTAAGGAATAAAGAGTTTCAATAAACTTGTCAAGTATATTATTAAAATGTATTAAAACCTATCACCTAAATATTTCCAACGAATTAATCTATTTCACCACAGGCAAAATATTTTCAACAACGTTGCTTTGTTTGACCATTGGGTATTGGTTAAACAAAAGAAATGATTTGTATTAATTACTATAGTAACTAAGAAAAAGAAATTCTTGTGCTTACATGGTTCCTAGAACAAACACAAACAAAATATATTTTTTTTAAAACATTGTAGTATTGTACAAAGATTGTGTTGATACAAATGGTTAGAAAACTGCATTTATATATTCATCAAAATATCAAGAAACTTAATCATATTATAACTAACACAATATAGAGTTTCCCGCCACAAGGTAAAATTTACGACAATCTTGAGGAACAAAAAAATTGACAACTTATCATTATTACATCAACCTTCACCCTTACAACAAAATCTTGGGAATATAATGAACACACTATTTATGAATAATGCGGGGGTGGACTATCTATTTTGCTTTAAGTAGGTAAGTAGATTGTTCGGTGAGGGTCAAAAAGATTAATTCAGAAGAAAAGATTCAATTCATTATTCCAAATTATGAATTGATGATCTTTAGATGGTGTGGACTCTAATGATAAGTAATTTCGTGTATGGAGACAGGTGGGAGCGAGGATCTGAGATTTCGTTATTTGCGTATAGTTATTAGATTGTCATCAAAATATAACAAAAGGGAGGGAGAGGCGGCTAGGATCTACATAGACTCAACACTCGTAGTAATTTGGGAAGTGGAGAGGAGAGAATATTACAGATCACTGATTCTGTTCTGAGGGGGTGGGTTTCAGTGCGAAAGGGGGGTGGTGGGGGGCGCGGGTGTGTGGTGTTTGCGGGGGGGTGAAGTGGCGTGGGGGGGGAGTAGGGCAGATCGTGGATAGCGGCGTAGAGGACAGCAGCACACGGTGTAGGTAGTGGGTGGGGTAGGTGGGCTTATTGGACACGTTGTCTGCGCATCAATATATGCCTACATGGGATCGTAGTGTGCGCATGGTTGGTTCAAATATATAGACTATATGTTATAACATCTTAAAATTAACACTTGTGGGGGGGGGGGGGGGGGGGGGGGGGGGGGGGGGGGGGGGGGGGGGGGGGGGAGAGGTAACACAAAGACGACTTAGATGTTTCGTCCAAAATATTCAAGTAATTTACATTGCAATGCAATTGGTAAATGTTTCATTTCCAAAAAACCAAACATGAGCAAACTAATAACATATGTAAACTTTTCTCATACAACATAAAAGCACAACTCAAAGCTAAAATTCACTTTTAACTAAATTCTCAAATAAGAATAATATTCTTGTTTATTCACCTAGGATAACAAGATGTTTGGGAAACATTATGTTTAGAGAATTTATGAACTTATCGTATTAAACGATTGATAAAGGATAATATATATCATATGAATTTTATTTTCTTCGTAGCATAAATGGTTATGTTACAAGAAAATACACTACATATAATTTAAAAAATATAAGTTATTAGAATTGAAAAATAACCTATCAAAATATGTGTCAATGCATAAACAAGTAAAAATACATTTATTCAAATACTTATTTAATTATAATATACAACATTGATAAGAATAATAATTTAAAAAAAACATATTTGTTTAAAAAAATATGTCTCTTTTCAATTATTTATCATTAAAGAATCATGAACTCAATTAAGATAAATCATATTGATGAGATTCATTTCACATAACATGAAATGGAGAATTCTTAAAACACTCTCAATATAACATATTTGACATTGTCACAAATAAGCATATCTCTTAGCTTTTGAAAAACCAAACACGTTAAATATCACATGTGACAACTACACATGTAAGATGACTAAATATACGACATCCATTAAATCAAGCAATATGTAATCAAAACCAAACAACCTATAGATCTTGAACAAAAGATTAAAACATCTTGCTTACGCTTATCTTAGAATTCCACACATCTTGATTAGGATTATGCGAACCGAAATTAAAGTATGTTAGTTGAGTCTTGTTAGGCCCTCTATGAAAAGATAATACAAATTTTATATGTGCTACACTTAATTAGGCAAATATAAGAACTCTATTTTGTCTAACATGAGAATGACTACTGGAGAAATGCTATTGCACTCGAAAATTCAATTTGACCTATAGCGGATGACTATGGCTTCCAAGAGTGAAGTTGGAGTTCGGAGAATAACCCGTACAAATGGTCGATTTAGCTTGAATTGTGCACAACTCGTGATAGTCTCATATTACATGTCACTAATTTGATTACATGGTTCCTTCCTAAATATGCCTATGATATCTACATCTGCTAGCCATTGTATATTATTGAGGAGTACACCTAAGCACGTAAAAATTTAGGCTTTCTCCTTAGCAATCTAGACATAATGCGACCTTCACATATGTGCTTTAATGTTTCAAGCAGGTTACTTATTCGCATGTAATGCAATTATCCGTCTTCATGATCTTGAATGCTTAACGATTAATTGCTTAATATTAAATGCATGATCCACGATAAAGGCATTGTCTTTTTCTAGCAATTTAGATAAAATATTTTTTGGTTTATCTCAATGACACATGCTCCTAAATGCTAAATGCTAACATGTTTTACATGACGATTACATTTAAAATTATCATGTTTTGTATGCATCATTTAACATGACTTACGTATTAATTGTACACCTACACTTAAATGTATGACAATTAATATATGACAATTGACTTTTAAATGCCATAGAGGCTTACAACATACATCTAGTTATAGATTATTATGTTGATGCATGCTTAGATAAACTTACATGCCTATATCTATATGTCCTATACATCTAGGTATATATTTTCTCACATTAGAATATTTTTCTTCTCGTCCGTGTCACAAATCTAAAAAGTTAAAAGAGTCGTAAATGGTCTTATATCTCCTAGAGTCTTTACCCACACATTCCCTTAATCATCATCTCACCTTCTTCCAAATAATCCACTCTTTCGTCAAGGAAAAGTTAGATACATATCTAACACTCCTCCAAGTAGGTTTGACAACTTAAATATTTCATCCAAAATATTTAAGTATCTTTAACTTGCAATCGCAAACGTTAAAGGTCATATCTGAAAGTTCATATTCAAGCCTTTTAACAATATATGTTAAAATGCTCTTCCTAAAGCTAAAAGCTTACATCAACCTTCGCGTGATAAAGATCTTACGAGTTTCTACATAAGTGATTCGTAGCCTCTTTAATATACACACCTTAAGACTAAGTACTTTCACTTTGCTGTTTATCCTATCCCATCCCCTTAAGAATGTCCGAAGGTTATCGGTCATGCTCACCTCAAACACGAATGGAAGGATCTAACAGGATAGAGTTCGGGCGATCAGATCGCGTGAGGGATTGAGGAAAACCGAGCATGAGAACGAGAGGTAGTGCGGTTGGCGATGGGTATAGGGTGGTCCGGGGGTGAGTTGGGTATCGGAGGGGGGGCGGTTTTGGGTGCTGGTGAGAGTCTGGGGTGGGGGAATTACGGGAGGGAGAGAGGAGTCACATGCTGGCTTCATTCATGGGTAGGTAACATTCTTTACATATAGAGTGACGTCTATTCTTGTCTAGGATTTATAACACTATGAGGTTTATATATATATTTATGATAATGTCGGAAGACAACATCGCCGGCATCTTCACTAAACCACTTAAACATGAACCTTTTTAAGTCTAGGTCTAGGAATGATGAAACAAATCTCATAAACATGTCATTCTCATTTTAATAGTCTTGTTACTATTAAATACATTCCGATAAATCTCGACAACTTAATCATTTCATCCGAAATGTTTAAGCATTTTTAATTCGCGAAATGCAAATTAAAATGTCACTCATTGTTCATGTCTAAGTCGTTTCACAAAAACCTTTGTCACGCCTCTATTATTATATAGATGGTTAATATCTTCCGTCCACATTTCCGCTACCACCTTTAAGACAACCTCGTACCTCGTCGTGTGATTGTTCTATGAACATTCGCAATACTCGAGAAGAGCTACATAACTTCGCGGATGAAGTTCATCGTATGCTAACCGTCATCCGTCATGACATTGTCAAGCTCATCGCTTCCGTCGTTATTTCTCTTCACCTATTCTTTTTATTCCACAATTTATGTCCGGATGAGCACGAATTAGAAAGGAAGGGAAAACACACATCTTCACATATATCCTTTAACCAAACACTCTCAAGAACTCACATAGGTGATTCTTATTCACTAGAAACCACAAGATACACTTCTACCATACACTCAAACCTCATAACTATTATTCACTCTTGTTAGTGATCACTAGTTCTAGTACATCCCCAAATCACCAAAGTGAAATGAAAAACCGAGTCATCCTTACTACTATCAACCTCGAGTCATCCACCTAGTCATCTTCACAAGAAGATTCACCATGTAACCATTCCCCACAAGTGAATTTCGTAATGAAATGTGTCTCATCTTCATATCCCGACACTCATAAGCATGTGTGCCTATGTTGTCAAAAGTCAAGTGAATTTCATAATGAAATGCGTCTCATCCTCATATCCCGACATTCATAAGCATGTGTGCGTATGTTGTTAAAAGTCAAGTGAATTTCATAATAAAATGCGTCTCATCCAATCACTTCCACTCTTTAACAAGTGAAGAACACAAAGAATATATTCAATCTTTAAAGTGTTGTTGAGTCATCACAATATCTTGTCTTTCATTTGTTCATTTCCGCTTTTGAGCAAGTAAAGAACTCAAAGAAGATATTCAACCTTCAAGTGTTGTTGAGTCATTACAATGTCGTGTCTTTCATTTGTTCATTTCTGCTTTTGAGCAAGTGATGTGCACAAAGAACATATTCAACCTTCAAGTGTTGTTAAGTCACCAAAATAGGCAAACATGAAAAGTACTACCACCTTATTTCACTTATCCACCTTCAAAACACCCAACAAAATTCATGGATTCACAAATCATCCACCTTTGTCAAATGATATATTAATCTAAACCATATTTGTCAACCTTTTGTCATCATCATCACAATCATCCTTACCAATGATATCTCCTAACAAACCCACATCCAAACCATAAAGGGTTGCCAAAATAAGTGTGAAACCTATTGGGAGGAAGAAACTAAACCTATATAACACATCCAATAAGCTCAATGTAAGTTCACCTACACCAATGCCAAAACCACTCACTTCTTATCATGAACCATCTTAAGAAAACAATCACCCCAATCAAGCATTACCAAATCCTTACATTAAGGACACTCCCACATCACCACAAGTTGTCTCACATCCTCCATTTCCCATCTTACCCATCAATTCACATGTTGCTCACACTCAAGCTTCACCTCAAAATGACAACCAAACTCAACACAAAACACCTCTATCTGCAAGTAGAGAAAGCCTAGTTAATGACATTAATCAACTACAAGACCTATCAAACCTCTTAGCCATGCAACTCTCACAACAACAAAACAACATTCCCTCATCACCTTCCGTTTCCATTCATGCTCATCCTTCTTCGTTTTTTTAAAGAACGTATCATTTTCATTTTTTTTAGTCTTTTAAAGTATATATTTTGGCATATCTCGCCAAGATATTCGGTAACATTATACATACACCAAGGGGGAGCATTTGCAAATGTCCAAGCCATTATTTTGCAAACCGTTTAAAGACATCTACACATTCTCCTTGATAATGTGTATGTCATCCCTATATATAAAGTTTTTTATTGCACAAAACGTAACCATTGTGATGTAGGTTAAGAAGTTTTTGCAACTAATTTGATCCATGGATCCGCTTGATTCAATCTTCAAGTGATGTCATTGTTTAAAAGGTATTGATGGAATAAAGACTTCACTTAGGATGATGCAAGCTCGCTTCTTTGATTGAAGAGTTGAAGTGTAGTAAAAGTCTCGTCTAGGAGTCCACCTTTTTGTTTCGACAAAAGGGGGAGAAGAAGTGTAAACAAGTAACTTATACATTTTACTATGAGTTATAGTTTACATTTTTTTGTCATCATCAAAAAGGAGGAGACTGTTGATAGAAATATTACGATATTTAATCTATACATTCTCTTTGTGTTTTGGTGATGACAAACATGTAACTTATTACACATAATGTAAAGTGCTTAAGTTACTCGTGATCACAAATCATCAATGCATTCATACGTCAACATCTCTCGACGTCTCATGTTTTCTTCAACAAAAAATTTAAGTTCGCACCCGAAACCGTAAATCCACTAAAGGTATAACAACAACAAACTTTAATTTGTTGAATGATCAAAGAAAATTTTTATTTTTCCAAACCTTACATTTTTTTTATAAAATGGGATAAACATTTTTAAAAAACATATACAAAACATTTTTGTATTTATAAGAAATGTTTTATTCAAAGTAAATATTTTGAATTCAAATTTTCTACCCAAAAACGGCTAGAAAGTTTCAGAAAAACCTTCCCCACAAAAGGACAAAAAAGGGAGCGTCTGAAAAATTGATGGCCCCCTTAATCAATTAAGGGGACCGGCCATAATTAAGGGGACCGCCCTTGTATAATTAAGAAGACCGCCCAAATAAAAAATTAATATTTTTTCCTATAAATAGGAAACGAAAAGGTTAAATCCTCATAATATTCTAACAAGGGTTATTGTGTGCGGGTTATGTATCAAGTAATTTCACCAAAGAATGCTTGAAAAAAATTTAAAGTTGAGCATAATTTAAGCATTTTATTGTGAAAAATAGGATAAGTAAACATTCTAATTTCACCCCCCACTTGAATTATACAACGTCCTCGTTGTATATATAAAACATTAAATACGGGAATTAAAAAAGAATTAGAATGAGAAACTCCCCTGATATTTGCTCGGTAGATTCTCCAAGTTGCGTTTATGAGCAAGATTGTGTGCTAAAAAAGCGTCTGAATCCTAGCACGAACAGCACACACATAGAATTCCAGGAAATATGCATTCCACCAACTTCGTTGATATTTCTTTCTTGAGGTCCTGTGTAAAATATAGAAAATACAGGTGCATTCCTATCTTGGTACCTACGGTTAATTTAAACTAAACTAAACAAACTAAATACGGGTCAGTCTTGTGGATACGGCGTATCAGTTTAGTGAATACACCGTATTCAAAATTTGACAATAATGTTTTTAAGGTGCAATAAAAATAAAGACTGATAATGTTCAGACGATCAATACGCCGTATGGTATGGAGCGGATACGCCGTATTGATGTATGGGAAGACAGACTCGATAACAAAATTAAATAACAATCCGAGTTGTCTCCCGGGAAGCACTTTTGTTTACAGTGAAGTCTTTAAGTTAGAATTTTCTTCAGCTTCTTCATTATTTGGTCTCATGCACGCTAATGTGCCCGCGTGTGAGCCATTCTTCCGTCTTCGCATTTCGAATGTAATTGGGTCCTAGATTTAAAACTCCTTTGTAGAACCCCTTAAGCTTTTGATATGCATGCGAGATTCCATTCTTCACATCTTTCTCACTTGCCTTCAGTAATGGTGGGATCTTGTTACATTACTCATTGGTGTGGTTTTTAAACCTTAGATGTGATCACACCATTTGGTAAGTTACTTCATCATCACCATTGTAAAGGGTAATAATCCCTTTGAAACGTTTTGCTTTAATTCCGGCTTCTCTTAAGAATGGTTCGCCAACAATAATATCGCCCATTCCTTCATCACGATAAGCATCCATATCCTCTAAAACTGCAAAATCAGTCATAACAGAGAAAGTTCCAACAAAGATAGGCACATTCATTAAGGCTCCTACGACATTATCCCCTTTGTACACCATCTTATTTTGCATTATTAAATTATGAAATTTTCTTGACATTATATTGACGTATAATAACGGGTAGAAGTTGACGTGTGTAAATTCAAATCCTATCATGCATGAAAACTTTAAGTTGTGGGCACAATCTATATGGATCTTCTTATCATCGTCACAATAACTAGGGTAATCATCAATTCCAATATCAAGATCTTCATCCCTAGTTCTAAATTCCTCAATTACATCACCTTCCTTAATGGTGGGAATCAAATCATTTCCTTGATTTCTCCTAAGCTCGAATGGTTCATTTAGATCATTTAAATTAAATGTAAACATCCAAAAAGGTTCCTAATGATCTATTTAACACCAAAGTCTCTCCCATAAGCCTAGCTTCATACATCAAGTTCCATTCTTTTCCTCTAACTAGCATGTAACCGTTCGTAATTAAACTACTAGCAGGTTTAACACTTTTGAAAATAATCTTTTCTTCCCTACCTCTTAAAGTAATTTTTCTTTTGTAAACATCAATCTTAGCACGAGCGGTAGACAAAAATGGTCTTCTGAGGATTAAGGGCACTTTGATATCCTCGGGCATATCAAGAATTATAAAGTTTACTGGGAACGTAAATTTACCAATTCCTACTAGTACGTTTTCAGCTATTCCTTTTGGATATTCCACAGTCCTATCTGCCAATTCCACTCTCAACCTAGTGTGAGCTAATTCGCCTAATCCTAAGTTAAGGTAGGTCAAGAGAGGCATAACACTAACGCTAGCTCCTAAATCAATAAGGGCATTGTCAAAACAAGTATTATTAATAAAGCAAGGTAAAGTAAAACTCCTTGGGTCTTTCTAAATTTGGGGTATGGCGTTATTGATATGTGAAGCTTCATAAGCTTCCGTGAATTTTGGTCCATAGTTCCCCTCTTCATCTTCACAGTAATGATTATCCAAACAACTTGAAAAAGGAACCATCGTTTGTCTTGACATGTACAATAGTGTACTGTTCTGTCCAGTGGATACGGCGTATTGGGTAGATCAAATACGGCGTATCGAGCATGGATCAGTTTCAATAGAGGTTGAAATTGATATACTTGGTCTCTCGGGTTCGTTTCAGTTGAGCTTGGTAGGCTTCCAAATCCTCTTTCCTGTAGTACCTTGCTCATTTGCCCGATTTGAATTTCCAATGTTTTAATTGATGCTCCTTGGTTCCTTATGGCGGCATCTATCAAAGCTCGGATTTCTTTGATCAAGTTAGAGTTTTCTTCATGTCTCTTTGTTGATTCACTCATGAATTTGCTTAGGGTATCTTCCATAGATTGCCTTCATTCTTGATACGAAGGATTGGCGTTGTTCCTTTGATAGTACCCTAGAGTTGTTGCTATATATCCCCCTCCTTGAAAAGGTCTACCAAATTATGTGTAGTAAGCTTCTTCTAGGGTTTTCCCTTCTTCTTTTTGTGGGCAATCTTTTGTGTAATGGGGTCCTTTGCATTGTTCGCATCCAACTTGACCAGCATAAACTTTTTCATTCACCTTCTTGATCTCGCTTCCAAGATTGTTCAGTTGTGCTTATATAGCAGCTAATCCATTAGAAGTCTTAGTACTTCTTTCTCTAGATGTTCCATTGTGCCATTTTTGAGAGTATTCAGTCATTTTTTGGATGACTGTCTTAGCATCTGCAGCAGTCTTAGTTGGAATGGCACCTCTTGAGTCAAGAATCTGTCGTATTGGAACATCCAACCCATTGTAGAACAAAATTACTTCTTGCATCTCAGTTAAATAGTGTAGAGGACACTTCATCAAGAGTTCTTTAAAGCGCTCCTATGCTTGATAAAGGTTTTCATCTGGCTCTTGCTAAAAGTTGTTGATTTCCACCATTTTCTTCGCAGTACGACCGGGTGGGCAGTATTTGTTCAAAAACTTAGTTTTAAGATCTTCCCAAGTTTTGATTGAACCAGTTGGTTCATTTCTTAGCCAATGACTTGTGGCTCCAGTTAAGGATATAAGGAAGACTCGGAGCATTAGTTGATCCACAGTGATGTTAGGAACATGGAATAAGTCAACTATTTCGAGAACTTTCTCAATGTGTTCATTTGCATCCTTATTATCCGAACTCCTAAATGTGTTTTCTCGAAGCTCCTTAAGAAATTGTCCTTTCAGTTCAAATTGACCTTATGTTATTAAATTTTAGGCCTAGCATCATCCCATCCATAGTTGTTTCGGTCATGCTCATGTATGCTCCATTGTTTCCTCCTCCGCCATTACTTATGCTTTTTCCTTCCTTTGAGTATATCCTTGTCAGAAAGTAGATAATTGAAAATAGGTGATCGTTACAATTCGTTAAGACTTATGAGTTCTTGAACTGTCGTCTTGATGATCGAAATTCTCAATGTTCAGGTTCTTTGTAAAGGTGTAAATAGTTCGTGTTGAAGAACTCCTTGTCATGCACTACCTGAAACAAGGGATAAACAATCAGTAGGATTTGTCTAAAAGAAAGGTAAAAATTTGGCACGAAAATCAAATATTTCAGCTTTTGTTCCAGACGATCGATACGCCATATCCAATGGAAGTGGATACGCCGTATTAATCTGTTGGGATAAATACGCTATATTTGACAGAAAACTAGATACGCCGTATCCGATGGAAGTGGATACGCCGTATTCGACTGTCGACCAGAACAGTGTATTTAAGATAAACAATTAAATGCGCAAACAATTAAACACACAAATATATACAAGCAAACAATTATATACAGATATACAAATATACAAATATTATATAATATACAATATATACACTACTTTTGAAAATAATCTTTTCTTCCCCAACTCTTAAAGTAATCTTTCTTTTGTAAACATCAAATCTTAAAGTAATCCTTATTTTCTCCCCGGCAGCGGTGCCAAAAACTTGATGTGCTATCGTTGTATGGTATATTTAAGATGATTCAAGTTTTAAATTTATATTTTGCCGACTAAACCAAAAACAACACTTTAACGGGCAGTGTACCCGATCGGTAGTAGTTTCGTGGTAAGTAGGGTGTCAAACACTTGAATCGAGGTTAAATCTATCAATTTAATTAATATCTTGGTTATCTAATCTATGTTAATTCTATTCTATCCTAATCCTATGTTAAACCTATGTCAGTCTAAATCTTAATTCTAACGGGAAAAAGGGGGTTTTCAGCCTGAGAGACTGGCATGGTTTGGTTAGTGTCTATAATCAATTCAAGGCACTTTTACCCACGCAAGCTAATTATTAAAAGATAAAAGAGCGATCGAACCTTATATAAAAACTATACTAACCATTATTAATCCGATTAGAACGTTGGTTTGTTTATTAAGTGCGATGATTTCTTCTCTCGATGTGGCATATCATTCTTAAGACTTAGGTGTTACATCATCCTAATACCTAGACAAAATAATTATGTCACAATTAAAGCATCCGTATAAAGCATCCTATTTGCTGATTATAATATATCTTAGGGATTAAAGCAATGGTGATCTTGTTAAACCCTAGCTCATAGAGACTTTACCCACTTACCGCTTAATGGCAATTTATACACTAGTAGTCCACTTGTCCAACTATCCAATGGAATCAAAACGTTACTTGTTGAATTATCTAGGTAACCTGCTAGTCAACACGATCAATAAACCATTGACAATATCCAATTAACTAGTTAAGCCCGAAGCGTATCTTAGACACAGACATAGAAGGACAATATTTGTGTAACTATGATTCTAGAAGTATAAATTACTATATGGAGAGCTATCCCAGACTCTAGATCTGCTTGGTCCGCTTCACTAGATCCAGTTGAATGATAAGTCGCATACGAAAGCGCGTAAACAAGTATAAATTGATAAACATAAACAAGCACTCAACGATAAATCAAGAAATCAAGATAAACAAATACCAAACATTCAAATCTTCATAATAATGGCTAATACCCAAAGGTATTAGCCTTCAAACGTCATAATAAATACAAGAGTAATTATTTAGCCAAGGTAAACTAACCGAGTTAACGAATGATACCAAAAACTGAACGATTACTAAAACTCGTTGTCTTTACACGTTGTCTCCTATGGAATTGAATACGTTGCTCGACCTCTTATGCTCTTTTTCTCCTCTGAAAATCGACTTTTGTGGTTTAGGTATCGAGAATATGATTTAGCACACTTAAAACTCATTTTTTAGTTTTCTATTTATAAGGTCTGGAAGTCGGTTGGATACGGCGTATCCAAGAGTTGGATACGATATATTAGGGATTTTTGGAGTAGGACCTCGTTGATATCTTCCAGAATATTATATTGATTCCATATCTTGAATACGGCGTGATTAATTATCTTGGTTAGCGTATTGATCTTTATTCCTCTGTGGTCTTTGGTAAGTGCAGGCACGAATACGCCGTATCTTCCTTGATGGATACGGCGTATTGGTCTTCACAATAGTAATCTTCAAAATATCTTCATTTAAGCTCCAGAATGCGCGCCTTTTGCTAACTTTCACCAATTACTCCATAATTACTACAATTCTCAAATATAAACGATTAAGTAACAATTCTTTGCAATAACTATACAAAATGGGTTAATATCGTGGGATAAATGATGCTATAAAATAGACGTTATTTGATGTCATCAACGGTCCTAATGTGTCAACAACGATTTGTGTGAATGATATTACCAAATATGCGTGGGTTGTGATACATTTATAACTACGTTGGCCACCGTACTTATACCCGCATCCTTTCCCAATTGTACCTAGCATTGAGCTCACACATTTCAATGATTGACTTTTTTAATACGATATACTATATAACCATAGAAGCAAGTATAAGCAGAACACCGCGCACATAGATCCTATAACGCAACTATATGAAGGTTCTTAGGTTATAGTCTAGGCCAAACCACCTAGTTCTCTATAACCTTGGCTCTGATTACCAATATGTCACACCCCGACATAGGCGGAAACACGGGTATGCGACGAAAAATGATCAATCATAACACAAGGTATACGATAGAGAAAACTAAAATGCATTAATGAAAAGTGTCATGATGATCTTCAACCTCAAATACAGACTTGAGTGAAGTCCCAACAAGAACACATCAAATAGTCTTCACAAATACAATCAAATACCCACGCAGGGGTCCATACTAGTCTTAAAACAACAATCCTCAAATTACTTAAGTTCAACACAAAGCTCAATGCCAAATCTCTCAGAACGCAATCCATGCAAGATGCTCTTAAGGTCTGCTAAAGCTTGCAACTCAGCTTCACTGATCATTCTCAATACCTAAAAATGATACTCGAAAAGGTCAATAAAAATGTTAGTGAGATCGTAGGTTTGATAGAAAACCCAGTCTTTGTGCCAATATTTTAAGTAGTGGACAATTGTGCAATATGACAGTGAATACATGCAACACATTCAATTTCCAAACATAGCAACTCCATGCTATCTAAATCTCGTCCATATGGACACCATTGCCACGCAAGGTCCTCAACTCTCAATTCACACGCACCTAAAGCCTACCAGCTAGAGCTATACATAGGGCAGAAGATCACACATCATTTCAAACCATAGCAAGTCCATGCTATAAAAGATCCACACATAAAGTTCCACACAACATATTCTACCAAAACTCATGCCATTCACATAGCAGTCATAGGCACATAACATTGTCCCGAAAACAAATCAACTTTTTGCATAGTACAGAAAACAAGTTCAAAACAGATTTGAGTACCATTTTCCCCTAACGAAAAAGAGTTAAAAAGTGGGGCTACGAGAACTCACCTTAAGCAAAGGTGACAAGCAAGATCAAGATCACACAGGCAAATGCAACGACGTTCGTACACGACCTAGTCTAATTAATGTTCAATTTAGATATACGTTTCAAAAGATGTTTCAGGTTTGATGCTTAGTGGTCAAATGTGCGTTGTACGATCATCCTTAAACGTTATCAGTGGCGTGATGGTTGACGACTTAGTTTCAAAGATAACAGGTTCTAGTTTATACCTTAGTATAATATACGTATACTATTTAAGTAAAGTAGGCAAGTAATATATATGAAGGCTTAGAAAATAAATATTCAGAATATATTTCGGTAAGTCCATTCGGTAACCTTAGTTACCTTATTTATTTATATAGTTTATAAGAAATGAGACGTTTATTTATGCAAAACGACCTAGAGAAGTTTCATATTTTATAATTATAAAATATATTTTTCGTCTTTTAGTCGACCTATTAAAATAATAATATTTTATTATTTTGTCGTAAAAGTAAGTTTTTGAGTAAAAATCTAAGTGTAGGATTTTTACGAAATTTCGACATGACTCGTTCGTTTATACAACGTTTTCCAAAGTTTCAATCCTCAATTTCAAACACTTTTTCCAAGTTTCACCATTTTCTGACAAAATGCCAAAATCTATATTTCGCAATGTTTATCAAAACACATTTCCCCAAACGACTTTCAATATCATTATGTTTCGCCTTCCAAAAGTTCGTTAAAACACGTAAAACGACTAGTTTCCGCTTATTGGGCCTTAAGGCCCAATAGGGGTCCATTAAGTTATTCGTATATATAAAATACGATTTAGGCCCAATACTAAAGCCCATTAGTAAATATAAGCCCCAAACAATGGTTATCAAAATAAACCGAACCACAATAAGCCACGGATTATTGGGCTTATTGGGTCGTGAGCCTTATAGCTCCCAAACAAATATAATAAGCTAATAAGCTACGTAATACATTTGGTTATTACCATAAGCTATCAAAAGAGACCACAAAATACGACATAGGAGGTAAGTAACCAAAAACAACTATTCTTTTGTCCTTGTGGTTTTCGAACCAATATAAGCCCACAAATAGGTTCACTAGTGCTTATAAATAAGTCGAATAAGCTACTAACCAAAATAAGCTAAATAGCAAATAAATATTTTTCAACCATCACAACCACATCATAAAAATAACAAACCTTTGTTCTCTTTTTATTTGTGTTCGAACCATTCACGCACCCTTAATGGGATTTCCATAAAAATTTTGTGTTTGATTTTTAGAAAACGCACCGTACAACTAGCTTCTACGCATTATTAGACATTCAAAAGTATAAGTTAAATTAAAATTTAAAAGACTTACAAAGAGGGTTTTGAAAGCGAGTTAGGACACGAACCGACAACCCAAACGTTGTTTAAATGATACCCCGACTATTTGAATCAACCCAATACTCCGCAAATCTTCATGTTTTTGATCAAAGTTGAAAAACAAATGTGTTTGTGTGTGGGTTTGATTTCGGACGAGCACCAAGAGAGAAAGAAGAGAGAAATGGTTTTCAAATCATAAACTATGTGTGATATGAATCTAGACAAAAAAATATGTACTAGGAGGTTGGACACAAGAGCTAAAAAGAAACCATACTTGTCCCACACAAGGCTTGACCGCGGGTGGGAATCCAAGGGGGGTCGGGTTGGTTCGTTTTGTGTCGGTTTTCCTTAAAACCCAATGTTCTCGACTTTAAAATATTACCCGAAGTTTCCTAGTATTTTTATTAGACTTAAAAATATTTTTCCAAGAACTTAGAATATTTACACAACATATTTCCAAATTAAACTTTCCAAAATTCGTTTTAAACATTAACGGACGTGTCGGGACTCGTTTTTCGGCATTTCAAGCTATTTACGGGACGAACCTCCCGGAATATAATCAACATAGATAAAATCCTCTAAAAAGGATTAACACAAGCAATATAAACATGAAATACTGACAATCACATTGATTCGCCATCGTCAACACGATACTTGTTCTAACGAAACTGACAAAAGTCAAAAGTCAAAGGACCAAATTAGAACATTCAAAATCTCAGAAAAGGGCAAGGGTTACAGGCTTGATGACGTACCCTCCGCTCCTCTTATGAGCATTACCGTCACTCTGGTATGTAGCTTACCATTTGTATAAAGGGTGATGACGTACTTTCCTAAAGGATGAATCCTACGCCTTCGTCCTACATCATGTTGACGTAAAGTCATTCACAATGGCTACCGCAAGGGAATCCGCCAACCTTCACCCAAAACACTCACAAAGTCTAACCTATGGACCCTCCTATCAAGTTTAGAGGCCCCGTAGAAGGCCTCATCGAAGGCCCCTCCTCGGAGCCTAAAGGTCACAACCTCTCTACCTACAAACGTGTGTATGATCGAGCTGGTTAAACAAAGTTGGTCAAACAAGATATGGTCAAGGAAGAACTGGTCAATAGCCATGATCTCTTAAGACCTGGTCAATAGGCATTATCTCCATAACTGCCACCCATGATCTTTGCATGACCTGTGTAACTACCTCCCCACATATCAGTCATATTACATATGAATAAAGAAGCCATCACAAAGGTACGTAAGCTAACTTAACCCATGAGATATCATCCTCTCTACCTAAATACTTTCATAACATAATCACCGTGACTGATTCTTACACCGGAGGCGGTTCTCGGGGCTTCCCCCAGGATCCGTCTAACATAATGTCTTCTATTTCTTATATGCATGTTATCTTGTACTTGGAATCACCAACATTCACCCTTAAAACTCTTCGACCTTCATTGAAGCCTGGTCGTGCCCATATTTGCACAATCAATATCATTGAATGGAGGCTAGTTAGGGTGTTTCGTTTATTGCTTGGGAATCCTATTTTTAAGGTTTCACTTATTTTTTTCTTCCTAATTGTGGTCGCTACTGCTGTTTGTTTCTATTGTTATAGCTGGTTGTGGGTGTTGAGAGATGGAAAAGTTGTTTTGGGGAAGGACGGAAAGCCTATGAAGGCTTCTCGTCGTGTTCAATTTGATGCTAACAAAGGAGATATTCTGTTGGATTATCCTGATAGTGTTACTAATATTTCACACGCTGTAGATGATATTTGTGAGGGTTCCTCTAAGGCTGACGATCTTGTTCATACTGCTACGGAAGATGAATCAAGTGAAAATTATGAAAAAGGGCAAGCTGGGTAGGAGGATCTAGGGATGGCAAAAGCACCCGAAACCGACGGGGAAAACCGAAACCCGAACCGGTTGGGTCGGGTTCGGGGGCGGGTTGGCGGGTTTGAATGCGGGTTTGGGTATTGATAAAAAAAATTAGTCGGGTACGGGTTCGGTTACGGGTTCTAGTAATACCCGCCCTGATTACCCGTACCCGTACCCATACCCGTTTACCCAAATTTATACCCGCTTTATTGCTATTATGATTAATTCAAGTGCATATATATTATATAATTTCTTCCATTATATTTTTTATAGAAGTATCTTTATTATCTAACTCATTTGGATATTGTACATGAATTATTCGAAAGCGTTAAATCGTTTGATACGGTATTTGTTTTCTAACTTTTTAAAATTTTTGAATATATTAGGGTGTTTTGCTTTAATTTGTCAGTGGGTTTTAGTGTCACTTAATCTTAATAATCGCCATTTTGTCCGAAGAATATTCAAATGGGGATACCCGATACCCGCGAGGAAATCTGAAAAATCGATGAATAATATTAACTGGGTACCCAGCGGGTAACAGGGCGGGTACGGATGTGGATATTATAAACGGGTGCAGGTACGGGTACACTAAAACCCGCCCCGAACCCGACTCGTTGCCATCCCTAGGAGGATCCAGAGGTTCATGCAATGAAAAACTCGTTTGTTAATGTGGTTTCGTCTGGAATGCCTAAAGCTAAGGTTAATTTCAGAATGTTGGTGAACAAGGAGCATGTCGAAGACTCTTACTTTGTATTACCGCTGGACACAATCACGGCTATTCAACACAGGTATGAAAATTCCTTGGTAGGCTATTTTGTTGGCAAGAGTGTGGCATTTCCTCTTGTCCAAAATTATGTCTCTAATACATGGAGGAAATTTGGTTTCCTTAAAGTAATGCGTGATGAAGATGAATTCTTTTACTTTAAATTTGCTTCTCGTACGATACTGGAACAAGTGTTGGAACAAGGATCGTGGATGATAAGAAACACGCCCATTATTCTTACAAAATGGACTCCGAACCCGTCTTTAACAAAAGATAAGGTAACTAAGGTTCCCGTTTGGGTTAAAATGCACAAGGTTCCTATTGTTGCATATTCGGAGGATGGGTTGAGCTTAATCGCCACACAATTGGGAAAACCTATCATGCTTGATGCTTTTACAAGCTCTATGTGTACTGACTCATGGGGAAGACTGCCCTCATAGAAGTAAGTGCATATAAGGAATTAAAACATGAGGTTATTATGGCAGTTCCAATTGTCGACGGTGAGGGTTACACAAGAGAACACATTAGGATTGAATATGAATGGAAACCACCTTTGTGCCTTGAATGTCATGTGTTTGGTCATTCGCTGGAACAATGTCCTAAGAGTGTCACCCAACCTGTTAAGGTTAACATGGAAGTTAAAGAGGATGGTTTTACGACTATTAGTAACCGGAGGAAGAAGGGGAAATCTCAGGTTTCAAATGCTGCTAGGCAAATCGAGGGTTTGAAGCTAAATAAGCCAAAATCCACATTTGTTTATCGGCAAAAACAAAACCAACCTACCAACAAATCTGACAAAGAAAAGCTTAATGTTGTTAAGCTTGAAAACCATTTTGATGCACTCCGAGATCAAGATAACTTACTAAGGGAAGTTAAAGTTGGTGAAACGAGCAGTGACAATGGTATTGATGGTGTTTCTGAAAAATCGAATACTAGCATGCATGAAACTAGTATTGATGTTGTACATTTTGTGATATGCAACCGGATTCTCATGCACACCTTTTCTTTGAGTGCTCTTTTTCCTCGCAGGTGTGGAGGCTTGTTCGGCATTTGGCTTAAATGGATGTTGTACATCCCACGTTACATGATATTATCTCTTACATGCAACCTTTAGCAAATAAGAGGACGGTTAAAAGCATTATTGGTAGGATCCTCTTTGCAGCTTCTTCTTATTTCGTATGGATTAAACGTAACAATCGTTTATTCAAGAAGATTAGAAGGTCCTCAAAAGAGGTGCAGGATATCATTATGGTTACGGTTCGGCTTAAACTCATTTCTTTTAGATTCAAGAACACTGCTAATGTGGACCATTTACTTGCTCGGTGGAAGATGCCTAGTACTTTTAAGCTAAATGGGAATTGATTTTTGTGATGCGCGGTAGTTTATGTTCTTCTCAGTCTTGTATGGAAGATCTCTTCAGAGTGTGGTATCTTAGTCGGGAGTTCCAAGTGAGAGTAGTACTCTTTTTTCCTTCGCCAAGGTTTTGTTTTTCTTAGGAAGGTTTTTTAATGAGACAATTTCTCTTGGATCATATTCCTCTGTATGAGTGGGTGGTTGATGTTGCGGCTTGAAAGCATTGCAAGGCGAATTGGGATGTGTCTTAGTTTGTTTTTTGTATTTCTTGTATGCATTTAAGGCATGTCTCATTTGTTTTAGTAGAAGTTCAAGCGTTGGCTTGAGGTTAATGTGGTAGTTCATGCACATTTCATTATACTTAAACTTTCTGTGATTAATATACTTTATCGGGGTAACCTTTTACCCGAAAAAAGAAAAAGTGTCACACATAGAGAATAAAGTCAACAAACTATATTTGCATGTATTTTTTTTATAAAAAAACGTTTTATAAAAAAACATTTTTTTATCGAAATTGAATTCAAAAAAGTCTACACGCATCAATTCTTATCGCGACTTATCATGTTTTTCCACTTTTCATCTCACGTCACGCCTTAAACCTACGCATGACGTGCCTTTTAAATCCATGATAGGAATGCTACCCATCACAACGGCTAAGGGTATGTTTGGCGACACGTAGCAGTAGCAGGATCAGTTAGCAAGAGTAGTAAGCAATAGAGGTTTGTTTAAAAAAGATGTTTGGTAACGTAGCTGTAAGCTGCAATTAAAAAGTATAAAATTACGAAAAAGGCATATAACCAAATTAAGAAATTATAAATTTTATATTTGAGGGTATAAATGTAATATTATAACAATCTGTTTGGAGGCTTCTTCAAGAAGCATTTGAGATTGAAGCGGTTAAACAATATTCAAATGCGTGTTTAGATGTTGCCAAAAAAGCTTTTCATTTAAAATGTTTACCACTTGTCGCTTGCCACTCTTAAATGCTCAAAAATACTTGTTACCAAACACAGCCTAACCTGATAATTTATTTCACCCAAAAAGCTTAAACGGTGAAACCCTATTATTTATTTCACCCAAATCCCCGCCCAAAAAACCCTTGTTTCCCCGCCCATCCAAAATATCAAATAATTTCAAAACCCAAAATAATCCGCCCAATTTCTCCCACCTCCCCCTTTTAACCACCCCCCCCTCCAAACCCTAATTCACATTTCACATAACCAAAAACCTCTGCAAAAACATGGCGAAACAAACAAAACGCTCCCGCAAACCAGAAACCCAACTCGAACCTGTAAACTCATCACCAACTGACAGCACTCCGAAAAGCGAGGAGACTGAGACCAAACCATCACAATCATCTAGATCTTATCCCAAACGAGCTAAAAAAGCCGTTACGGATCCAGTACCTGTGAACGAGCCTGTAGTAGCTGTGAATGAAGAGGTTGTACCTATGAATGTAGTTGAAGATAATGAAGATGAGGACGTGAGGTTCGTCGGGAAGCCGGTACCGGCTGATGAGGCGCGCGCTAGGTGGCCTCATCGATACGAGACTAAAGTATGTTTGTTAATATTTTGTACATTTTTTTATTATGTTGTTAAATAAATTAATTTTGTGTTATTTTTGATGATTGTGTAGGCACGAGTGAAGCTTATACCAGCAACAAACACGTGAGTTTTTTTTATTGTTTAGAGGGTGTTTGTTTAACCTTATTTGATTTCGGGTTTTATTTCATTATTTGGCTTATTTTGGGGTGTCTGGGTTAGCTTGTTTAGCCGGATTATAAGCTTATTTGATTTGGAACAGCCGATAAGCTCGCTTTTTGAAGCTTTATGAGGTTTAAGAGCTTATTTACTTGATAAGGTCATAACGAGCTTATTTAATTTTCCAATATCAAATTAGCCCATATGCTGGATAAATAAGCTAGTCCAAAAGAGTGTTTGGATTAGCTTGTTTAGCTGGCTTAAGAGCTTATTTGATACTGGAAAAGCTGATAAGCTTGCTTTTTGAAGCTTTATGAGGTTGAAGAGTTTATTGACTTAAGTAGTCAATAAGCTTAAGCTGATAAGGTCATAAGCCTCAAAAAGTGACCTTATTGACTTTTTCAATTTCAAATAAGCCCATATGCTGGCTAAAAAAGCTAGTCCAAATACCCCGCGTGTTTGGATTAGCTTATTTAATGGACTTATTGGCGTATTTATAAATAAAGAAGCCAGTAAGCTCAATTTTTATGGCTTACATTATCAGCAACTAGTATCTGAGTTTTTTGTGCTATAAATGATATGTTTTAAGGGGGTGTTTGGTTTAAAAATTGTCTTTGGCTTTGTTAAATTTTATAAAAAAGTGTTTGGTAATAGACTTATTTCTAATTATGAGATTTGAATAAAGTTATAGTATTTAATTGGGTGTTTGGGTTAGCTAACTTTTAAGACTTATTACTGAATTTGGAAAATAAAAGCAGCTATGCGGATATTATCAAGTAATGTATGAAGTTAAAGTATTTAGGGGGTTTCTGCATTAGCTCATTTTTAGGCTTATAGGCTTATTTGAATTTTGGAAAAGCTTATAAGCTCAATTTTCTGGCTTATGAGCTTATCCAGCTGAGCTTATGTACTTATTTAAGTACATAAGCTGAGTTAAATAAGCTCATAAGATAAAAAGTAAGTTTATGAGCTTTTCTATATTCAAATAAGCTCACAAGTCTAGAAAATAAGCTGATTCAAACACCCCCTAAATTTGGCGTTTGGGTTACATTATTTTTAGGACATGTGATTGAAATCCTGAAAAATGCCTTAACAGATACCTAAGGGGGTGTTTGGTTTCTAAAAATTGGAGTACTAAACTTTGTATTTAAACTTAGAGAACAGAAAAAAAACATCTTTATGAAAGTTAATGAGCATGTTTTTATTGTTTGGAGGTATATCTGCTTATTTGGATTTGAAAGAACATTAACTACAAAATATACATCTTATTTGAGGGGCTAATGGCTTATTTATGTGGAGTTAGGCTAAACTAAACTGCCATTGTGCTACACAGTTCAACAAATTGAAGTGTTTTCTTATTGTACAAAAGTGGGTGTTTGGTTGTAGTTAATTACTAGGATTTTATGAGTTTTGAAAAAAAAGAACTAAATTTAGCTACTTATGAGGTTATTATTATCAAGTTTATAAGGTCAGAATGATAAGCCAGAAAAAACACTGGTTTTTGGGGCGTATTGGTTTCAGATCATAATAACCCACAATCTTTTGGTTCTACTGTTGGGCTTATTGGCTTATTTTTGTTTCAAACAATACTAAGCCAGAAAAAAACTGGTTATTTGATGGTTATGCAGTTATCTGTGTAGTAATCTTTCTAAAAAGTTAATCTAAACACGCCATAGCCCACAGATTAAAACCTATATGGATTGTGTACTAATTTTTTAAAGCTCAACCCTGATGTATCAGAAACTAGTCTAAAAGTCTAAATCAAACACCACTTTTGCTTTACAAATCAACATATTCAATTATATTTTCATATGTTTTTAGTTTGTGAATGTTTTTTAAACAGATTTACCTTATTTAGCTGACATTTTATGTATGTTTTTATCTAATGATATTGTAGTGAAGATGAAAAAGAGATTTATCAAGCTAGGTGTCACTATACGAAAGCTGTTGTTGATGGCGTTAAATTTGAGCTTAATGAATGTGCTTACGTCAAAGTAAGCTGCTTAGTCTTCATACTTACCTAATTATACATATTAAAGTTTCAATACAATATGCATATCATGAAAGTATTGAGTTGTAATATTGTTTTTTGGGTACTAATTATGCAAAATTGACTTTAAATAGTTTGTGCTCTGATGTTTATTGATGCTCTATTAAATTCCACCGTCTCTGAGTCGCCAAAAAGGGGTTTATTAGACTGTTGTCTATTTAAAAATTAATGATGTAACGAGTTCAAGATGTTGAGGATCTGGGTCTCTGTCTTGTTTATCAGGAATATTAATATAAAACAATTTTATGAACCATTTAAGACACTCATAAAATTTCTGCTTTGACCGCACAGGATTGTTCAACCATGAAATGATGATACTTGTATTGTGGGTTTAAGATCCAAACTGCGATATGGGTATGGATATAGAAACTTGCTGATGCGAAAATTATTCTAAAACAACCAGTGGTGAAACTAAGTAAAGCAGAATGTAATGATCATATTGAATGTTCTACGGATTTAGCAACTTTCATCATTTTTATATTTGGTTTACTTGATTTTTGTAGGCTGAAGAAGGTGAACCTGATTACATTGCTAGGATCGTGGAGCTATTTGAAACTGTGGATAAACAATTGTATTTCTCTGCTCAGTGGTTTTTCAGAGCCGGAGATACTGTGAGTTTAATTGTTACTCGTGTTATAAATTTCAATTGTGATATGCATTGCATGTTTGCTAATATGCTAAACAATGACTCTGTTTATACTTTTCAGGTCATAAAAAGTCAAGCTCATCTTATCGACAGAAGGCGAGTCTTTTATTCGGAAATGAAAGATGATAATCCGTTAGATAGTATCGTATCAAAAGTCACGATAGTACAACTTCCTCCAGATGTATGTCTATATATCTTACTTTTTATCATATTGTTTATTTTCTTTATAAATTGTTGTACTCCCAACCTTTTAAAACTTCCATATATGTAGATTTTTATTAGCATTTTGTGTGTTAATTGCATAATGTAATGCAATTCTACGTAACAGGTTCACATGGTCAAGAAAGAAGAGTCGCTCGAAAAATTTGATTATTATTATGACATGCAATATTCCAAGCCGGTTACCTTTACTACCCTACACACAGGTCAGTACATTTACAAGCGATTGGTACCTTTATTGTATCATTACTTATCATGTAAATTTGTAGATAATTAATAATATAATAGTCAATTAACAAAGTTTTAACTTTCAGACTGTGTCATTCCAAAGAGTGAGTCACCAGATACGAGCTCTGCTGGTGAAGTAGATGATAACAGCAAGGGTGATAAAAAGGAAGTTCCCACACTAACACTTTTGGATTTATACGCCGGCTGTGGAGCCATGTCTACCGGCCTTTGTTACGGAACCAGATTTTCTGGTATCAAACTTGAGACTGTAAGTCAATCAAATATATTGTAAATTAGATTGTTATGATATGTACATTGTTTCCATATTTGTGTCAAATATATTAAAACTTTTTGACATGTTTATACAAATATTGCAGAAATGGGCTGTTGACATGAATGAGCATGCGTGTGAAAGTCTCAAGATAAATCATCCTGAAACTCAGGTTAGATTTGGATGCATCTTTTACTTTTGATACTAAATAATATGGGGAAAATTTTATGGGAGTGTTAAAAACAGTGTTGAAAATGAGTTTGTTTGAAAAATTTGCTGTCTACTAATCTGTTTATAATTAGTAGTTATCTTGTCAAATATGACTACAAAACCTATTATTCATATATAATCTGATTTATTTTGAATAAAGTTATTTTAGAACATGACTGAAAAAAGTATCGTTACATTTTTATCAAGTTCTGGCCTGCTACTTGTAATTGCTCTGAAATTGCTGTCTACTAATCATTGACCTGATGTGTGTTGAATATTACTTTATTTATGTAGGTGCGGAACGAATCTGCTGAGGACTTTTTCACCATGCTAAAAGAATGGGAAAAGCTCTGCGTAGAGTTTGGTTTAATAGGCACGCAACGTGATGAAGATGTAAAGGCTAATTCTGAAGAATCTGATTCCGAAGAGATCGATGAAAAGAAACAAGATGATGAGGAATTTGAAGTAGGCAAGTTTTTAGCGGTTTGTTATGGTGATCCAAACAAAACTGAGACCAAGAAGTTGCATTTCAAGGTATTACTTTTAGATTAACTGATGCAAAAATAAATAACTATCTTTACTCAGACTTTTAATTGCTAGGTGCCGTAATACTATTAAGTAAAGTTTTAGCAAGCCTTATCATATCATGTTAGTCAGTAACTACTTTACACACTGGTTCTGCAATAAGGGTTTAATTGGCTCTGGTTGTTGGGTTTTGTGTTCATTTGGGTCTGGTTGATGAGTTTGGGATGAACTGTATTGGTTAAGCATGGGTTGTGACAGTTTTGGTTTATAAAAATTGTGAGCCGTTTAGTTATAGTAAGGTTTGCAACTAATACATGCAATTTTAAATGCCATTTTACTGGCAGTAACTAATGTATAAGCAACCTGCTAATTTGGACTGAATTTACTTGTAGCAATAGAAAAGTGAATGTAAGAGAGTAACCAAAATACTAACTTCTTTTATTAATAGGCAGCAGCATAAGTTAAATTTGGCAGTAAGAAAAAAATGGAGCTTTTGATTGTGGGCAGTAGACTTTTGAAAATAAGTTTTTTTTACAGTATACATAAATAAATGTGTCTAAAGCAATGTTGGGTTTATCAGGCTGGCTCACACAACTCAAAATCATTTTACGACCTGATTCACACCGATCATATGGCTATTGACGCCCTTAACCACAATACACCAATTGCCATCATCTGCTTGAACTTTTCTTTCTAATCCAAATATAAAAGAGTGACATCCTTTCGCATATTTGATCTATTTTTGTTTTAGCTCTATGTATATTTAATTTTAACTGCAATTTGTATAGGTACGATGGAAGGGCTATAGTTCTAAGCATGACACTTGGGAGCCATACGACAGTCTCAGGTTAGTTAGTCATTTTACTAAACCATGAACCTTTTCCCAAATTTAAATCATTATATGAATTGTTTTCTGATTGTAACAGCGAGTGCAACTGCAAGGAGGCTATTAAGGAATTTGTGACTAGAGGCTACCATTCAAAAATGTTACCGCTTCGTGTAAGATAACCCTCTTTTCAATTTTCACAATCGTTTATGTGTACTGGCTTAATATGTGAATACTAAATGTGAATTGTCTATTTTACCATAGGGTGACGTTGATTTCATCTGTGGAGGTCCTCCGTGCCAAGGAATCAGTGGCCATAATCGCTTCAGGAATTACGAGAACCCGCTTCAAGATGAAAAGAATCACCAGCTAGTCGTCTTCATGGATATCATTGATTTCTTAAAACCAAAGTTCGTTCTTATGGAGAATGTCGTTGATATGATCAAATTTGCCAAGGGTATACTTGGATACCATGCTGTTGGGCGCCTGGTTGCAATGAACTATCAAACACGACTTGGTATCATGGCAGCTGGATCTTACGGAGTGTCTCAATGCCGATACCGAATGTTTTTATGGGGTGCTAGTACGATGATGGTATGTATCTGTAATGTTTGCACATTATGTCAGTAATTGTCGCCTATAATGTTTGCATATTATGCTACTATCTTTGCCACTCACTTGATTTTTTTTGATCCAACAGAATTTGCCACAGTTCCCTTTACCAACTCATGAAGTTGTTGGAAAAGGTGTTGTTCCGGTTGAATTTAAGGTGTGTACAATAAACAAATATATATATAAAAATCTGTGTTTATATATATCTTTTTGTTTAGTTTTTAAAAGCTCTTTATTTGATTATAGGATTGTGTTCTTGGGTCTGATGACGATGATAAGTCATACAAACTAGAAAAAAGCATATTTCTTGGTGATGCAATTTCAGACTTGCCTGAGGTATGATAATCTATACTGAGTAATTGTTTTTTGTCATGTTATAGCACTGTTCTTTATTTGAAGCTGGATTATTCAATTGTTAATAAATTTTTTTATTTGATTTATGTTAGGTTACAAATTACAATGGTCTGGATGAAATGGAGTATGGAGGTGCTCCGCGTACAAGTTTTCAGAAGTTCATAAGAATGAGAAAGCAAGGTGAACCTTTTTAGCAATTGAAAATTAGGCTTATTTATTTGTATTTGCTTAATAATGATTATCAAGTTTTATCTTCACAGCTGCATCAAAAAAGATGATTCTTTATGATCATAGGCCGTTGGAGTTGAATGTAGATGATTATGCCAGAGTTTGTCTAATCCCCAAGATTAAGGTACCACTTTTCCATTTTCTACTTCAAATTTTATCTCCTGAAAATTTTGTTTGCAAAACTGATAATAACATAATAGATGATCATAACATCCATGACTATATTAAGGGTGTTAAGCATCGTGTTACAACAATTGTAGTTTCTTTCCAAAAATGTGGCCTTAAGTTGCTGTTTTTCCCTTGAATTATAATGACTGGGTTGATTAGCCACTAACGTTATTGACACATACAGGGTGCAAACTTTAGAAATCTGGCAGGGGTGCTAGTTGATATGAACAACAAAGTTTATTGGGATTCAAGTGTTGATAGAGTCAAACTACCCTCTGGGAAACCACTGGTACCATATTTACAACAAATCTTTCTGATTATTAGAAAATGAGTTTTAGTTTTTGTTTCCAGTACCATTATGTCAATGTTTCTCACATTAAGTTATCTAATGGTACAGGTTCCGGACTATTGCATGACTTTTGTGCGTGGAACATCTAAGAAGTATGTTTTCTTCCATTTTTGATGTTGTCTAAATACTTTTTATTGAATAACCCTTGTACTTTAATTACCTTTTGTTGTGTGATGTTGGTTTCTTATGTTATGAACATGTTTAAACCTTAAACTGCAGACCGTTTGGTCGATTAGGCATGGATAGTGTTGTCAAAACTGTAGTGGGCAGAGCTGAGCCACATAATCAGGTGCTTTTTTCACCCATTATAAATGTCAAATATGATTAAGAGATCCAATGTTAAGCTCTTGTATTTTTTTTATAGGCATTGCTACATCCAAACCAAGATAGGGTGTTGACTATAAGAGAAAATGCCAGGTTACAAGGCTTTCCTGATCACTACAGATTGTGTGGCCCAATTAAAGAGCGGTAATATTTTTGAAAAAACACAAAATATATAGCAATTAACAATCTTTGAAAGGGTGTATTATGTTAATTTTTAATATGCTTTTGTTTTTAATTTTGGTTTCAGATATTTGCAAGTAGGAAATGCTGTTTCATTTGCTGTGTCAACTGCATTGGGGTATGCATTAGCAAGAGCAATTCAAGGGGAAAGCACTAGCGAACGGTTGAGACTTCCTGTCAAATTCCCCGATTGTCTTGGATCTTCTCTATCAAAACAAGAAGAAGAATGATAACCAAATTGAGTGAGTTATAAATCTACCTTGATTTAAAGACGTGCCAAGACTGCTATTCTGATGTTTTTTTTTGAAGAGTTCTAATAAAGCGGCTTTAGTATCAAATTGAATCTGATTGAGCGTAACTTGACATGATCTCTTAGTAATGGGCATGCTGGCTGTATAGTTGCTCCATGCCATAAACAATGTTCTGTAGTAAGAGTATGTTTGGTCTATTGTGACCTGATGCCATAATGGCATCTTGAAACACTTGCATTCTAGATTTTTATTATCTCTATTTCAATTTTAGTCCAGTCTACATTGCTCATATTTGTGTTTCGTTGCATTCTAGTTAATGTGGTCAAATATAAAGGCCAAATAAATGGATGTGCAACAATGCCAATAGATAAACATGTAAAACTTAGATAACATTCTCCAATTGCAGACAAATAAAGAGTCCAAAACTTAGATATTAAAGTGGTGACGATGGCTTCCCCGTGAGTGCACCCGGCCTGCACTCTAACGACCTTATACGCTGTTAACTACATTTAATCGTCTTCGTGTTATTAACTAAAGTTTTGAAATCCTACTCTATCACTACAAATAAAAATTTATCTTTACACCTAAAGATACTTTGGGCTAACTTTGCTCATGTGACAGTTACCAAATCTCTTTATTGCCCCTTGCTTTCTTAATAAATTTCCATTTTTACCCTTAATCGACACCTTATTTAAACCAAACTTAACTACCATTCCTATCAGCAGTTAAACACATACGAAAATGAGTCTAAACACAAATAGAGTTGGAAACCATCCGGGCTCGGGTCATGATCCATCACAAAGCACCACAATATCTATACCATTTTCGCCGGAAACAATGCACGAAGTTTGTCGTCCACCTGCTAAAACTACGTTTCAGAAACTAAGACATAAACTGTCTGAGGTTTTCTTTCCTGATGACCCACTTCACAGGTTTAAAAACCAAACTTGTGCTAATAAAATCATGTTTGCTCTTCGTTTCGTGTTTCCTATATTTGAGTGGGCGCACAGTTACAACTTTGGCCTTTTTCGTTCAGATGTAGTTGCTGGTCTTACCATTGCTAGCCTTGCCATCCCTCAGGTATACAATGATGAAAGTAATCTGGGTGGCTAATTAACATATTTAGACGTGACGGGTTAGGTAACTTGTCAAAATAAGTAACTGAAAAAACCGTCTTGTCAATGTTAAGGTTAACGAAACCTGTTACGTTTTAGCTAATATTTATGACTATACAATAATACATACACACAAGTAGCATGCTACATTCATCAGTATCACTTAACGCACTTGAACTGTTCAGGAGATTCTAATTTACATTATAATTTGGTTTGCAGGGTATAAGTTATGCGAAGCTTGCAAATCTGCCTCCCGTTATTGGCCTATGTAAGTTTTTTGGTAAAAGAAGCTGTTCGGTCGGTTAATGTAACAAGTTTAAAGTTTGTAATATGACATTAATGACTTGTTATACATGGAAATCAATAACTTGTTAACTATAATCAGATTCAAGCTTTGTGCCACCAATGATATATGCTGTACTAGGAAGCTCTAAACATCTAGCTGTCGGGCCAGTTTCCATAGCCTCGTTGGTGATGGGAACAATGTTAAATGATGCCGTTTCTTACTCCTCGGATCCAGTTCTATACCTTAAGTTGGCTTTTACTGCCACTTTCTTTGCTGGCCTTTTTCAAGCATCTTTAGGATTCCTACGGTACTTTTTATTCTTCCATATTCGTGTACTAATCACACGTACATGTTATCCGATTTCAATCAAGTGAATAACATACATGATAATCTACAGATTAGGATTTATAATCGATTTCTTATCAAAGGCTACACTTGTTGGTTTCATGGCTGGGGCAGCTGTCATTGTCTCGTTGCAGCAACTAAAAGGGCTACTTGGGATCGTCAATTTCACTAGCAAAATGCAAATAATCCCCGTTTTATCGTCTGCTATTGAGCAAAGTGACGAGGTAACTAAGAAACAAATCCTGTATTCTTAATGTCACAAAGACACATATGTGGAGATGCTATATTCTCATCCTTGGACTAAATCCGTAACTTGAGCATAACCTTTAAGACAGAAAAGTTAAACTTACTCTTTTTTTGTACGTCTTATATGCAGTGGTCTTGGCCAACTATTGTGATGGGATTTGGCTTTTTGGCTTGTTTGTTGACTACCAGACAAATTGTAAGTACAGTCCATATCGGCGTACATTCTTCTATATACCGCATTTTAAAGATTTAACGAGAATGAGCAAACTATTTATGCAGGGCTTGCGAAAGCCAAAACTATTTTGGGTATCAGCCGCAGCTCCATTAGCATCGGTCATTTTATCAACCTTCTTAGTAGCTCTTTTCATATCGAAGCTTCCTAACATAGCTACCGTATGAAAAAAACTGTCAACTAAATTAGTCCTTGCGCTTTACAGTTTTAATCCAAATGCCTTGAAAGTTATACTTTTTAAACAGATTGGTCAGCTGCACAAGGGTCTGAATCCACCCTCATCAAACACGCTGTATTTTCATGGCGAGTTTCTCGCTGTTGCTGTCAAAACCGGCGCTGTTACTGGACTATTATCTCTCACAGTAGGTTTTCTTCAAAATGAACTAAAATGCATTAATAAACGTCCGATCATGTGTATTTTAAATTGTAGGAAGGGATAGCGGTTGGAAGAACATTTGCGGCTTTAAAAAACTACCAAGTCGATGGAAATAAAGAAATGATAGCGATTGGGCTGATGAACATGGCTGGTTCTTGCTCATCTTGTTATGTTACTACAGGTTTGACTCAAGTCTTAACACCTTTATTTTTTGGTTTTCATTTGATGGGTGTTCGGGATTTCTTATTCTAAACCAACTATCCATTCTGTATCCTTTTTAAGTAACGCTTTTAAGTTTGCTCAATTGACCCGTTATAGATAAAACATAGCCTGAATCGTCCCACAAAACAAAGAATGAAGAAGTTAGTATATAACTAACTACTCATGGCTTTGGCAGGCTCATTTTCTCGATCAGCTGTGAACGAAAATGCTGGTGGACAAACAGCAATGTCGAACATCATAATGGCATTAACGGTGCTCGTGACACTCTTGTTCTTGATGCCCCTCTTTAAATACACCCCAGATTTAATATTAGCTGCAATCATTGTTACTGCTGTGATCGGACTAATTGACTATCAAAGTGCATTCGGTCTTTGGAAAGTTGACAAACTTGATTTCTTGGCATGCTTATCGTCATTCTTTGGCGTTCTATTTGTCTCAGTTCCGGTTGGCCTTACGATCGCGGTAATCTTTCCATCTTTCTGTAGTACCATAGTTGCCAATTTCGACCCATTTACTTACAAGTGGTTTTTATTGTAGGTGGGAGTTTCCATCTTCAAGATTTTGTTACATGTGACACGACCAAACACCAGCGTCCTAGGATGCATTCCAGGCACTCAAATCTTTCAAGATCTTGTTCGATACCGAGATGCTCACAGAGTTCCTTCATTTGTTATACTCGGGGTTGAGGCTCCCATCTACTTTGCCAACTGTACTTACCTACAAGAAAGGTTAACCAAGTACTTTGTAAGACATGATTTAAAGCATAAAAATAAGCAATGTAGGTAAAGATATTGGTGTTTAATATCTGCAGGATATTTAGATGGTTAAGGGAGGAGGAAGATTGGAATGCAGCCAATAATGGGAGTCTGCTAAAGTGTGTAATTATCGACATGACTGGTATGTTCTTAGCCGTTGTAAAAGGCATCTTCAAGTCTTTGTAATCATACAGATTTTAGCTAAGGACTTAAACGCGTAATAACAAAATCTACCCATTTTGATCATTACTCAGCTCACTCGTTCTGCAACCTATAAATAGTAATCCAAACTTGTTTTGAGCGGCGTGTTACTTAACATATACTCATTCGGGTATGAACATAACAAAAAAAGTATAAAGTATCTATTAAACGTTTCAGCTGTGACGGCTATAGACACAAGTGGGCTTGCAATGGTGAACGAGCTTAGAACAATGCTAGAAAAGCGATCACTTCAGGTTAGATTTAGTTGTGTTTTCGCGTGATAAATCATTATGCATATAACATACTAACATAATTTACTCTTTTTATGGAAATGCAGCTTGTGCTAGTAAATCCTACAGGAAGTGTAATGGAAAAGCTACACCAATCAAACAATTTGGCGTCGTTTGGGCCAAACGGATTGTATCTCAGCGTTGGTGAAGCCGTGGCTGACATCTCGTCCTCGTGGAAGTGAATCAAAACTGAAAAGATGAGGAAAGATCGTTTTTCGGTTGGATAATATTGTTTGCTTTTGAAATGCATTGTATTCAGTGACGGAACCAGGTGGGTCCCGGGACACCCAGGATTTTTGTGTCGTAGTCTTAATTTTTTTAAAAACCTCGATTTTTCTTAAATGCACCCGGTCCAAAATTGTGTTGTATTGTTTAGTTTATTCTAAGTGCAACCGATCACTCTGCGTCCTATTTTCGTCCCTCATTGTATTGTAGATGTCTCAAAAACAAGTTGTGCAAAGATAATTAGTCTAACTAAATTCATGAAATTAACAACTATTTATGTTAGTTTTGATACATTTAATTTGTTTACAATATGTCAAATTTATGTAAACAACTCAATGACATGCCAATAAAGAAAATGGTAAAAAAGAAAGAAAGAAATGCGGAGCGAAAAAGTTATTTTTTAAAGGGTTAATTACTTGGTAATGCATCTAACTTACTAACTTTTTTAAGTTTATGTACTCATTTTTTTTTCTATTATTTTTTATGAAATCTCTTTTTTTGTGTATCATATAACCATTTTACTCTTATATTTGGTAACAACTCTACTGACAACGAAAGATAAAACGATCATTTTGCATAAACAAAATACACACAAAAAGCGAAATTCAAAAATTTAAGTATTTAATAGAAAAAAAATGATGCCTACATGTAACTAGAAAAAAATAATAAGTTAAATGCATTCACATAAAATTCAACCACAAATCTTTTCGTCAATTTACAAAAATAACTATACTGAGTAAATATCGAACACCATTTTTTTTAGAACGGCGAAATTTTTATTGTACACATTGTACCAACTAATAAAACACGCAAAACTTTATAAAATTTATATGCTAACACATATAGTTTTGAATGTCGGACCGGACAACGGGTTCAACCGAGAACATGAGTGGTTACCGGTTCGGCTAGCAAATAAAAGCCAACCGAAAACGAACCAGAGAGAACCGGTCAGAACCTATAAGAATGGGTAAATCGGGCCTGATCGAGATCAATTTTCTTTTGTTTTTCTCTGAGCCGCAACGCGCGGATACCTATTTAAAAAACAAAGCTAGCCATAAAAGGTCAGAAAAAAAAACTACCTATAATGTGGTAGTTTAAATAGTTCATAGTAGAAAGCTTGAACACAAAAGACCGCATAGCGCAGTGGATTAGCGCGTTTGACTTCGGATCAAAAGGTCGTGGGTTCGACTCCCACTGTGGTCGCTTATTTTATTTTTAGAATTTTTTTTATAACTCAAAACCCAACTTATTTCCAAGTTGTACCTAGTAACCTAGGGTAGAAATGAGTCGAGTAACTGGAGCTCGAACTAGACTCGAGCTGAGTTTTATCGAGCTTGAGTCTAGAAATTGAGTTCGAAATATTTAATGAGTCGAGCTTATATAGGTTTGAGTTAAGCTATTATCGAGCTTTTTAGATAGCATATGTGTTTTTTATAAAATATTTAATATATTTAAAGGGTTTATATGTAGATTCAAAAACCACATTATTTCAAATAATTTGAGTTTTTCAAACCAAACTTGAGCATAATTAATTTTTTTTTTCTAAATTTTGTGCACTCAATTACTTTGATCTTTTCCTTTATCCTTAGGGGTCAGAGGGTGACAATTTATTGAGTTGAAACCGACACAAAATTATTATGTTCGAGTTGAGTCTAAATAGATTTTTGGTCGTGTTTGAATTGACTTATGTAAACCGTTTATTAAACAGGTCAGGTTCGGGTTGACCCGCCAACCTGTTTACAATTTTTTTCTTAAATTAAAAATTATATATATTTTATTATACGTGTTAGACTAGGGGTGAGCATACCGGACCGGACCGGAAGACCGGACCGAACCGGACCGGACCGGTGTTTTGGACCAATTCGGTCCTCGGTCCGGTCCGACCAAAAACCCGATGATAATGCGTGTAGGACCGGACCGGACCGAAGACCGACCCGGACCGGACCGTACCATTTCGGTCCGGTCCTCTGTCCTCTATTTTGGCTAGTTTCGGTCTCGGTCCAAGGTCGGTCGGGTCCGGTCCGGTCCTTGGACCGTGCTCACCCCTATGTTAGACGGGTTAAGCGAGTCGACAAACAAACCCATTTAAGTTGTTTAACATGTGTAATATGTCAATTTTTTATAGATAAAACGGATTAAATGAGTCAAGCAAAAACCTATTAAACCTATTCAACCAACCAACTTATGTATGTATACATGTTAAATAGGTCTTGTGCAGGTCATGTGTAAACAAGTTATGGTTGAAAACTTGAAATAGATGATCTGATTATTTAAACGACTCGTGCTCGAATTGAAGTTTTCTATATAACGAGTGGCTTCATACCAATAAAGAGAAAAATAATACAGTAACTTTAAGGCATCCACTATGGTGAATATTTTGAAAAGTTTATAAAAATTGTCACCTTCTATAATGTCATTAATTTAGAAAACTTTTTATATCATAAACTTATCTTCTCTATAGATAAAACTTTTGAAGTTATAACTTATTCTAACATGAATTAAATAATATTATGGTATACAAAATTTTGAACCTCTCTAAAATTATAGACATTTTTATGCCACCTAAACATGAAACAATTCTCGCGTCTAAAAAGAAAAATAAAAACTTAAATAATGAGAACCTGCGAACCTAAACACTCCCGAGTCCTGACCTACCCAAATTGCTACCCTTACATAGAAATGCCAATGGGTCAGGTTTTGGGCGGGGCGACCATCCCCCATAATCAAACTTGATTAGCAAACCACGCTTTAAACCCTCCCCAATCCTTAATGAGTATTTTATTGAGACGCTCCATTGAGACGAGCTGCTCCCCAAAACCCACTTCGATGTCGTTTGAGACGTCTTTACGAGCGCAATACGGTTAGGGTTTTTTTCATCCCTACCCCTACATTTAGGGGGTGTTTGGCTAAGCTTATATGATGGGCTTATGAGCTTATTAGCTTATATGTGTCATATAAGCCCAAACTAAGTGTTTGGCTAAACTTATATGAATGAGCTTATGAGCTTATATAAGGGGGTTTTGATAAGCCACAAAAGTGTGGCTTTTTTAAGTGGAGTTGGCTTATATAACATGTTGTATTATAAATTACAAATTTATCTTCAATTATATTTAATCTAACATTAATATTTTTCAACTCATGTCTCTTACAGTCATTTACCACTTTAAACTAAACTAAACATTTGAAGTTATTAACTTATTTAATATAAGCTAATCCAAACATTCAACGTGGGCTTATGAGCTTACGATATATAAGCCATAATCCGCTAAGCTTAGCCAAACACCCCTTAAACACACGCTAGCTGCTAAACACATAGAAAAACAAAAACACACACTAGCTGAATCACACACACTCGATTACTTCAAACTCCATCATCTTCAAAAGACCATCTGTTTCGAGTTCGTAAGTTTGTGACTGGTATATTTCCTTCGGTTGAATTTAAACTAATAATAATAGATGTGTTTTTTAGTTTTGTATGGGTAGTTATTGTATACTAAGGGTGCCTTTAGGAATCAATATTGGTATGGGTTTGATAGTGTGTTGTAATCGGTATTGGTACGATGAATTCAAATAAGTTGTTGTTTGGTTTTGTAATCTTGGGCAAGCAAAACAAAATTTATATTGATGATAATCACACCGTAAAATTGTGCTAACATTATAGCTATATCAATATTGGAAGGCACATTATATCCGCTTACCCATAATAGGAAAACAATCCATCTTGGCGTTAATTTCAGAAAATATGTCAGCAGCTTGGAGTATGTCACAATGGGCCATGTCACTAACTCAGCAATCACGTCCTTTTATTTTACGGAGGCAGCTCTTTGACGAGTGTTATCATCTGTCATAGTAGCAAAAGTAGCATTAAAACCTTCTTTAAATGTTCCAAACTTGCGCCCAAATTGTTGCCTGATGTTCTCTTTTTCTTTGGAGCCTTAATGTTTTGCATAACTAATATTTGAGGCTGATTGAGTTTCTTGCACTTTATATCACTTATCTAAGATTGTTGGTCGTATAAACCAACAGATAACATTTATCTTACAGTAGCTATCACACGAATACCAGAATTCCTGCCTTACTTATGTTACCCTACTTTGCTAGTTCAAAATCTGTGTAAGTGTGTAACCACTAATAATAGACGTGTTTTAGTTTTGTTATGGGTAAATATGGTATACTAAGCTAAGCCAAGACTATGCTATCATTCAACCACCTATTAAGTATTTACTTTCGTTTGAATACCCCACTTATATGGCCAACTATGAGTTATCCGACTAGTAAGTTTTCACCTTTGTTTAAGAGCTTATATCAGTTGCTCTTTTTCTCTCGAATGGTATGGTATATATCAATTACATGTTTCCTCAACTTAGACGGAATCATACAAAAGTCCTATTTATTAAGTACCTGTCTAGAGCTTACGTTTTTAGCAAAACATGCCCTGACTGAAACATAATCTCTCTGTTTCTAGTCCACAAAACATAATCATAGTCATAAAACCTTCCTTTTCTGTTTCTCGTGATTCATAATAGTATGTGAAGAATCTGGACTGTTATAAAGTTTACAGCTTTATTTCTTGCAGTTGTTTATTGATATCAAGACAATACTTTCTGTTGGCTCATTTGCTGCCTGCCGCTCTGAAACACGTTTTCCTTTCATTTGAGAGAGTGAAGCACTATACGGAGAATGATTTATTGCAACCTTGAGGATCTATGCTTCCATATATTTCCAAGTATTGTTCAAAGATGAAGATACATTCGAGGATGTTTTCTACTTCAACCCTTTTACCTTTGCAACTTCCATCTCGAATGTATGATCCTCATTCTGTATTCTATGTACTGTTAAAGCCGTGTGAGGCTCAAAATGGGCAGTTGGGTAATGGGTCATATGGGTTCTGGCCAAAACATTTAGTTCTTGTCAAAATAGGTCGTGTTGTGCTGACCCGCCAGCATTTATGTCCATTTAGTTTGAACTTGGTAAATAGTTATATATTGTAAGCTTTTGAATACACATTAGTCAATTTGACCCGAAACGTTTATCGAGTTTTCTAACCTTTCACAAACACGCTATCTGTAACAGTTTACAGCATTCTACTGACTATAAAAGTTCTTATATAGGGAAACACATCTTTGGTATGTATTACCCAATGAAGTTAATAGTGAATCTCTGCTAAGTCGATATGTTGATCTTCTATCACCACTTGAAAAAGATCACGCTTTCAGCATACGTGATAATCAACTCCAAAAAACAGCTCTGATAGCCCGTGCACTTGTTCGTACTACTATAGCTAGATGTAAGCCCTTATATTTGTAGTATAGTATGCACTTTTAAACATTCGAAAACTTGCATATTTATTTACTGTGTGATGACTAGATCAGATACGTCCTCAAGTCAGCCCAAAGTCTCTTCAGTTCAGGAAGAACGCCCATGGTAAACCTGAGGTTAGCTATTGTTCTTATTGTTGGTCAACTAAAACATCATTGACTTAATCAAATTGAAACATTAAATCTCACAATCATAGTTGAATACAGGTGGATTGGGAACGCGATAATGATTGGGATCCACCACCGCTGCATTTTAATCTGTCCCACACGTCGTCTCTCATAGCATGTGGAGTGACCGTTGACTCTCCGGTATGCTCCCATAAAAGTACTTACTCATTATTAGCGTATGAGAAGGATCTTATCGCTTTATATATGTAAAAATATAGATTGGTATCGACGTTGAAGAGAAGAAAAGGACGATGAAAAACAAAATTTTATCATTTGCTAAACGGTACTTCACTAACGAAGAAATGGAAGTCTTACGTGCAATTTCAGACCCTGAAGTTCAGCGACACGAGTTCATTAAACTATGGACACTAAAGGTTGCATTCTTTTGAGTGGCTATCTTTGAAAATGTATATGAAACAAACAAATATAGTTATATACTCTTTCAGTTTTTGTGTTTCTAATCAATAACTTAATTTCAGGAAGCGTATGTTAAGGCTTTGGGAAGAGGCTTTTCAGGAGCTCCGTTCAACACCTTTACTCTCAGGTTCCGGTCTGCAAATCCAAATCATGAGGTATTTTTAGATCTTTTGATCAACTCGTTTCACTAATGTTGTAGTCCCGTCGCAACTCGTGGGCAGTTAAGACCTTGTTATCATCAATCAATAACATGATTTGTTTGAGATAAAAGTTGGAATATTTAAGTACTAACCCTTGTGTTTGTCTGTGCACAGGATTCTGAGATCAAAATTGTGCCTCTCGAGAACCAAAGCCTGCTTACAACGAATTGGCAATTTGCACAGGTGGACCTGGCTGGTTCTCATTATGCGGCTATTTGCAGGAAGACCAATGGCGGTGAGTACTTGTGTCTTGAAAATGTTATACTACATTTCACTACAGGTGGCAATATGAGTGGGTTGGAATGTTGGATAACGGGTGGGTCACTCTAACGTTAAGCTTGAAATTCATGCAGGGGAACCAATGAAAGTTATTATTAAGAAGACAATTCCTCTTCTTGAAGAACAGTATGTATCTAAGCCCGATTCGACAGCACCAACTGCTGATTTGACTTGACCCTTTTTTGCAATTCTATGCTCAGTATTCCTAAGTCCGTGACTGGTATATTTCCTACAATATTCAGTTGAATTTAATTGTATATAAAAAAATGAAAATTAGATGCTCAGTATGTGTTTAGTATGCGGAAAAATGATGCTAAATATTGTGGTAGTGTCTTAAACCCAAAATGCAAGACATAATGTCCAGCAATGTCAGTATCTTCAAGTCTGCCAGCTTTTGTGACCCGCAATTCTAACCTTATTTTAGGGACTGATTGGCCGAATATTAGACCTGAGCTATTAACTTTTGCTAACTAGATTGAGGTTGGACTGACTGATAATTTTTGTTTTGAATGAATATTTTGTTAGTTACATTTAGAGTTGCACTTTCAGATGTTAGAATTTTTTGGCACCATAAGCTCTTTTTTTCTGTCTTGGATTTTTATGGATTAATATCAACGAATAAATTCTAGTTCTGTAAACGTTGATGCGTAAGTTTATACTTTGTTTGGTGTAGTTGAGTCATGTGTGTTTGTTTTTGTTTTGTGTTTGCAGTGTAGATGTCAAAAGTGAAGTAATTGCCGACAAAAATGAGTGTTGATGAAGCAATGCAGCCTGCTGAAATCGAGAGTGTCTTAGATGCCGCTAATGCACTCGGTAAGCTTTCGATAAAGAAAGTTGGTGGGTCGAATGATATCGCAGATGGTTTAGATGAACTGAACATGGATGATTATTATGGGAATGATATCGTCTTGCTAGTTTAGTGATAAAAATTGCGTATTTAGTGAAGTGAGGTGAGATCATTAAAGAACAATGTCATATCAAAGAACAAAAGAACACATCCTAGCCATTTATTTTTCATCAAATAATAAAAAACCTCACTTTCCACCTCTTTTTTTAAAATTAAATATCTTGTAAACGGTAAATCGTTAAACGACAAAAAATACACCATCACTACGAGAATTAAATCATCTTTCTATAGAGGGGCATTTTTATATACTTTCGACGAATTTTTTTCGAATTTTTTTTTAGTCACGTCTGAAAAATCACATGTGATTTGTAGCAGAATCACATGTGATTAATCACATGTGATTTGTGATACAAATCACATGTGATTTTTTCAGACGTAACTAAAAAAAAATCGATTTCATATACTTTTGACGATTTTTTAGTGTTAAAATTTTCGCGAAGAAAAATTACACGTGATTTGTAAAATCACTTGTGATTTGGTGTTTTTAAAAATCACGTGCTATTTCATAAATCGCATGTGATTTCACAAATTCACTTATGATTTTTAAAGTAATAAATCACGTGTGATTTCATAAATCGCATGTGAATTCACAAATTTACGTGTGATTTTTCAAGTAATGAATCACATGTGATTTTTCGAATCACGTGAGATTTTTTGAATCACGTGTGATTTTTTATGAGCGAAAATTTAAAAAAAAAATTCGTCGAAAGTATATAAAAGTGCCCGTCTATAGAAAGATAACTTATTTATCTTCGCGATGGTATAATTAAATTTACGTAACGATTAACGGTTTGAGAGATATGTTAATTTTAAAAAATAGGATGAAAATGAGTTTTTTAACTAAATAAAAATATGATTTAATATAAGCCGATGGAAATAAAATGAATGGATGAGATTGAAGGATTGTTCTTTAATTGAACATTGTTCTTTTTAGATCTTTTCTCTTAGTGAAGTATGTTTGTAAAATTGGTTATATTTGTTATTTTCCTTTTTTTTAGTGTTTGTATCGGGATATAAGTTGTATTAATAAAAAAAAATCTTTTTGGGCCACATTTTTGTTTGGGATGTTTTAATGTATTCTTTAAACGTGACATTTATCATAAAATCTATTTTCAAATTACATAATTCACTACTATAACTTGATACTTACCAAAATTCAAAGTATAAGAATAAGTTACGTGTGCTCACAGTCCGAAAACCGGACCGGACCGAAACCGAATTGGTTCAAAACGTCGGACCGAGGACCAGACTGAAATGGTACGGTCCGGTTCGGTCTTCGGTCCGGTCTGATCCTATAAGGCATAATCATCGGGTTTTTTGAAAGACCGAACTGGACCGGATCGAAGACCGAATGTAACAAAAAGCATGGACCGATGACCGGATCGAAATATGTTCTGTCCGATCCGGTTTTCCGGTCCAGTCAACGGTCCAATATGCTCAGCCCTAGTTACATGTAATTTTTTTGTCATTATTGTCAAATTTTACTAAACATTCGTTAAACTGCACATGCTTTTAAATATATATAAAATTAATATAACGAAACTAGCCCGTCCATCACACGGGCTTTGAATAATTGTTTTTAGGGTTATTGACTTGAAAAAACATCTAACTTGTCAAATTTTTGTTATTTCTTGTAATTATTTTTTTTTTGTAAAAATATAACCTTTTTAAATTTTGACATTTGTGTGTATTTTTTGATCATTTTACCATGTACAGTGACCATTTTACTCTTCAAAATTTAAAAATAGTATGGGTAGTTACGTCACAAAATACACAAAAGTCAAAATTTGAAAAGTTTATGTTTTAATAAAAAAAATGACTAATTAAACTTGTTTTTTTTTTTAAGACTGAATGTAGTGGTGACCGCAGAGGACACCGACACGTCAACGCCAACTCAGTTTTCTCTCTCTTAGACCACACA